>SCHK01283290.1:0-13389 GCA_004124795.1 Poropuntius huangchuchieni
GTGAACTATTCCTATAAGACACTATATTAAGACTAGCTGTTCTTTTTTGTGTGTTGTATGCTTACATGCTAGATTAAAGACCTACTCACACCAAGAACGAAGTAAAAAAAAAAAAAAAAAAAAATCCAGTCTTGAACAGATTTCTCTCAATTTAATGTAAAAGTAATGTTTTACTCGTGTAATGTACTTCAATGTATTTATAAGAGTATTTTTATATAGTTTAATTTAAATAAATTTCACCAAACATTGTCCCACTTTATCAGAAAATGTTTTTGTCAAACAAATGAGAAAACAAATGATAAAAACATATTTTATCGGTGTGAGCTGGTCTGTAGGAATGCATCGTTTCACCACAAATGAATATTCAGTCTAATTGGGAATGGGTCTTTAGATTTCTAGTTAACTATATGGCAACAAAATGTTTGTATTTGCAATGGATTATTTTTTGTGCAGATAATACTTTTTATTTCTCTCCTCAGATACAGAAGACAATTCTCACACAGACTCCATTAGCAGGTGAGATGGCATTGATATGTCAGAAAAGAAATGGGTGACAAAAGCAGCTACAAATGGTAATTTTATCTAGCACAAAATTGTTAATTTGCAGGGCATCAAAAAGTGGTGCTGCTGATTCCTGGCCTTCATCAGATGAAGACGACGAGTTAGATTTGAGCCCAAAGGTATTTTTAAGCAATTCTGAATAGCACATGGAAAATTGATTACAAATATTGTAATATTGCGTTAGGTAATACAATGCTTTTTTACAGAAACAGAAAGTAAACTTGAAGAAACTCATAAGTGCCTCAAAAAGGGAAAATGTAGAAGGTACGTTTTAAATTTAAATGTTTTTGTGAAGGCTGTAAGAATTGTGGTTGTGTTGTTGTCATTTTAAACCCCTACCCTGTAGCAAAGTCCCTTTTAAGCCAAGGCAGTCCCATTAGGCGGCCATCTTGGTAAGGATAATAGGCAAGCAAACACTGCTATTTTCCATTTGAATGGGGAAAGACTGAAGTGTTTTATAATGTTTGGCTAAGCTTGTTACGTTAACATTTCAAATCAACAATTTAAAAAATTTAAAAGGGTCCATTGAGCATTGTGATATGCTGTCTCTTTCTGTAGTCATAGCTGATCGGAATGCAAACAAATCCTGGAGCGGATCAGAGTCTGAACCGGACAGTGAGGATAAGGGTGCAATCCCCCCACCACTGTCTAGACCACTCCCCTCCAGCAGCATCTCCCTCCAACCCCCTGTAGCAACCCCACCTGCCTCTTTACCCCACCCACCCCAGATGAGCTCCACTCCCTTCAGCAGCACCCTTAAGGTAACCCTCACTGTGCCTCTGTGTGGTATATTTTCTAACTCTTCACTCTTTATTGTTTTTATTCAATCCAATCCACCCTGCCATATCAGGTGGGCAGAATGAGCCTTCAGGTTCAGAGTTGCCTTCTGGTAGCAAACTAGACATGGAAGGCAACGAAAGTCCAGAGGACGAATCTGAAGAAGGTGAAGAGGCTGAAAGTGAGGATGATGAAGATGAGGATGAGGAGGATGATGGTGAAGAAGAAGAAGAAGAAGAGGAGGAGGAGGAAGAAGAAGATGAGGAGGAGGAGGAGGAGGATGATGATGATGATGATGATGACAGCGATGATAAAGAAGATGAAAATGAAGAGGAAGATGAAGTAGAGGAAGCTGCTGTGGCTTGTGAGACAACAGACCTTCCTGGGTTGCCCAAAACAATGGCTCTTGATACAACAGAACAATCAGATATGGCTGATAAAAATGTCAACCAACCTAAGCGGGACATGATGGAGGATAGAGACTCAGGAGACAGTCCTCTGAAGGTAAAGACTGATCAAGAAAAAGATGCTCCGGATAAAATGGACATGAAAGAAACAATTCCTGAAAAGACACTTTTTGGAGGTCCAATTCCAGGGATTCTTGATTTAGAGGATGGCTGTCTTGTGTCAGCCGTCAGAGTCGAGGCGAGATTCTCTGATGAGGAGGACAACGAGGAGGCCAGTGATAGTCCAAGTCCTCCTGCAGAATGTGAAACTTCTTTACAAAATGTGGACAGAACATCAAACAGAAATCAAATTGAGAGAAAGAATGAAAACCAAAGTGACGATGATGATTGGGACGATGATGATGATGAAGATGAGGAGCTGTTGAAGGCTAAGAAGAACATTTTAGAAGTGGGGCCCTCTCAAGGGACAACCATTGATCCACAACTTCAAGATGAAACTGATGATGTTCCACTTAGACAAAATGAAGGAATAGCTGATTTTGACACCAGCAATCTGGATGCTCCTTCAGCATCAACTAAATCAAAGGCTTTAACTACTGCAGATGATGATGAAGATGATTGGGATGACGTTGACGAGGAAGAAGAAGTGCAAACGAAGAAGCCACTGAACCTATTTCTGACATTGCTGGGACAGAAGGAACCAGAGAGCCCTGAGGTATCTTGGGAGTCTGGGTCAGACAAAAGTGATGGGATGCCTGAAGGAGATAAGGAATCAAACATGGAGATCCCAAGTGCAGAAAAAGACCAACATCAAGAGGCTTTTGTTCAGGATGACAACACTTCAAAAAGGGCATTCTTACAACCTACTGAGCACCTTTCCCAGAGTCCTTTACATGAAGAACCTACTGAGCCCCTATCTCAGAGTCTTTTACATGAAGAACCTACTGAGCACCTTTCCCAGAGTCCTTTACATGCAGAACCTTCTGAGCACCTTTCCCAGAGTCCTTTACATGAAGACCCTACTGAGCACCTTTCTCAGAGTCCTTTACATGAAGAACCTACTGAGCACCTTTCCCAGAGTCCTTTACACAAAGAACCTATTGAGCACCTTTCCCAGAGTCCTTTACATGAAGAACCTTCTGAGCACCTTTCCCAGAGGCCTTTACATGAAGAACCTACTGAGCACCTTTCCCAGAGTCCTCTACATGAAGAACCTATTGAGCACCTTTCCCAGAGTCCTTTACATGAAGAACCTACTGAGCACCTTTCCCAGAGTCCTTTACATGAAGAACCTATTGAGCACCTTTCCCAGAGTCCTTTACACGAAGAACCTGTTGAGCACCTTTCCCAGAGTCCTTTACATGAAGAACCTACTGAGCACCTTTCCCAGAGTCCTTTACATGAAGAACCTGCTGAGCACCTTTCACAGAGTCCTTTACATGAAGAACCTGGTTGCATCGATCAGAGTGATGAGAGTGAAACTATACCAGTGTCCATGATTGTTGGTCAAAGTGATGAAGACCAGAGTATAAGTCAAGAGGACGACAGCCAAGTGAAGCAAATGCAGTATGACATTGCAAGTGGCTCGGTCATGTTTTCCGGAATAGATCAGATCTCTGATGTCTCTGATGATGAATCTATGTTGGAAGAAGAGGATGGATGTATTGATGATGCAGATCAACCACGGACTTCAGATCTCCCCAATAGTAGCCCAAAACGTTCCACCACGTCAAGTCCAGCACAAATGGAAAAACCATTGCTGATGAGATCTCTCTCAAATAGCCCCAAACCTTTAAATGCAATGAGCCCAGTTCCAACAAGTCCAAAATCCCCAACAAGTCCTAGTCCCAAACACACATCAAGTCCAAGGCAATCTACTGCACCTAGCCATCAACATTCAACAGCAACTAGTTCCTCAAGCCACTCACCAAGTCCTCAACATTGTAGTCCATTGCCTTCAACGTTTATCCATCTGGATCAAGACTCACAGGACATTAATATATCTTCAAATCCGAAATCTCCTCAACATTCAAGCCATAACTCTCAAGTTGAGGATGACCTTCCGGTAGAGTTTGCAGATGAACGTCCAACAGAGGTGCTTGAACCAGAAACCACTCTTCAGCAAGAAATTCCCTACACCGTCATAGATGAAGTTGATCTCACTTCTGATTCTGACGAAGAGGATGGTGGGGAAGATCTTAAGAAGTTGCATGAACAGAACACTGTTAATAAACCTGTAAAGGAAGAAAGATGTTCTAAGCAAGGCTCATTGCAGGTACTCAGGAGACGATGGCTAGAATAGCCATAGTTTGTGGATAGGTGTTGACTTGTGGCTTGTAGTTATAGCTTCTAGATGTGGTAGCTATGGATAGGGTACAACCGCTGAAAATGCAGTCCTGAGAAATGTGTTATTGCTCATCCCACTTGTTTTGTGTCTTTATTCTTTTATGTATCTAATCTGGTTGAAGTACACCACTTCTATGCCAACAGTTTATTCTGGTTTGAGTGTAAAATGCTTGCCGTTTATAGTGGTTTGCAACTCATCTTCTTTGAATAGGAAGAGGCCTCCACAGAGGATGAGGATGAAGAAGAAGATGAGAGGGAAGATCCGCAGGAAATGTGTGAAAAGGCTAACGATTCTCAAAATGTTGATGCTAGCAAGGAAAAGCAAAGAGGTACGTTTTCATCCTTTATGGAAAGAAGGATTTTTTTTTTTTACTTCAAATTTGTGGCATTTAGTGACCATATATATAATCTATTACATGACCATATAATGTTCTTTGCATGTTTTTCCAGATTTCCTTTCAGAATTGGGACTTGACAAGGAAGATGAAAATGAGGAATCTCCCTGGGATTCAGAGGTTAGTCGCAAGACATATTAAATGAATTATGTAAAAATATAGAGGTGAATTTGTATTCATTGAAAATGTAAAAAAAACAGGTTTTGATCTTCTGTTCTAAGGTCATCTGTGACCACATTTCATCCTGATGTTCTCTCATTTTCTCCTCGCAGTCTGGTTCTGAGAGCCCACAGAAGAAACATGCCAGTGCTCAACACGCTCCTGCCAAATCACGTAGATCTATGTACAGTATTTGTGAGGAGAACACTGAAGGTATGTGAGGCATGTCTAGTGATTTTTTTATTTTTACTGCATAAAAATATGATTGCATTGTAGAATGGAATACCATAACAGCTTTGTCTGTGTAGCCTTCTGCAACCATTTCATGCTTGAAAATATGCAAAAGATTGACATTTTCCATTGCTTCTGCTTAACAGATGTTTTTCTATGCTAAATTATGCAAAGTTTAGGTTATTTGTAGATTTGTATTTCATAATCTCATTGAATTCCTTTGTAGACTTCTTATACGTTCCCTCCTTCGTAAGAGGAGGGAGGAACGTTAATTTATTGAGAAGTATAGTCCAGCCAGGAGGCTGCAGGCCGATGGGTAGGCATTCATGATTTGCTGTTGTCCTGCTGGATTAATCATCACCGTTACAGCTGTCACATAAACATCTCGTCTTCGGATCCTGATCTCTTGTCTTATGCATCTGTTGTCATCTGTGCATTCAAGGCATGCGATGTGACATGGCATGATGCTCGACTAATACATGCTTTAGTGGGAAAGGTCCATTATTGTTGCTCATGTTTACAAGATGAGTTCATTGAAATGAACTGTTTTCTTTATTGTGTTTGAGTATTTGGCCACTCTCAAACCCTAGTTCACAGGCATCATGGGAGATCTCCATCGCTGCATGTGCATGCCTGCACACTCGTAACATGGAAGCTTGTCTTTGTCTGTTGATTTTCATGTTTTTTTGAGGGGAGTTTTGAACATTGTCCCTTCTTGCTTTTCAGTTTTAAGAAATGACGAGGATGATGATGAAGAAGAGAAGGAAACCGAAATACCAGTAAGCAACATTTCGAAAGTTTTTGAACTTGATTTGCTTTATCCAAATGAAGAACCAATTTTTGCTATGTAGTTTTTTGGTAAAATACATTAAAGATTAGATTGTTAACAAAGTCAGTATGTACTGTTAAGAAAACAACAATTAACTACAAATACAAAAAACTACAAAATAAGATTTGAATAAAGCCTGTTTAGCAGTAACACCATAGCAGTGAATTATACTGATAAAATATTAATGTATTTATGTAGCACAAATTGTAGAGAAAAGTGCTAGCAACACCAAGGTCATGGGTTCAATTTCCAGGAAATGCATGTTCTGATTTAAAAAGACATTTACAATCAATGTAAGTCACTTAGGATAAAGGCGTCTGCCAAAGGCATGAATGTTAATGTGAATGCATAAATATAACTAAATTATATTTATTAAAACTTCTGAATTTAATTATAAATGAATCTTTTTTCCTCACAGCCCAAAGTGATCAAAAGGGAGCCAGTCTCTGTTCTTAGTAAGCTGATGGATTCAAAAGAAGCGAATAAGAAAACAGGTCATCTCCTTTTTATTTTTTTTTTTAACACATTAATTAAATTATGTTGTAACATATTTTTTATATTTGTAACATATTTAAACATCTCTGTTCTCACAGACCTGATGGAAGAGCTTGGTTTGGGGGACGCTGATGATCTTGAAGGTAATCTTGATGTTTTTCCTTCACTAAAACCATTTCCTGAATCAAATTTTGCTTGTCTGATGTGTTCATGTTTTGTCTTAATTTACACAAAATCGAATCACCAATGGCCTCCAGGTCAGATCCTAAAGCACTTATTCTCTGTGTACTTCCATTAGTTCATTGATAGTTCTGCTGATACTTGCTAATATCAGAGCCAGGGCCTAGCAGTTACTGCACATGCCGTGGGCGACACAAGTTTCAGTTCGGCTTTTGCCATTTTCTTGTTTGTCTGGCCTTCATCCACATGATTCCCTGTCCTTTCTCAACTGTCTTCTGTCAAATGGCAAAAAGGCTGAAAATAAATACATATATTATATAATATATACATTTAAAAACGCTCTTTCTGAACCTGATTAGCTTGAAAGATCTTTAGTCAGAATGTTGATGAAAACTCTTAATTTCCACACTGGCAGTGAAGACAGCCTCTTTTAGGTTTGCATTTATCATTTATTTTCACTGCCTCACATAGATGCTTCAGACTGGGACTCCGCCAGCACCACCAGTAAGGCCAGTAAGAACTACCCAGTTCATAAGCTAGACGAGGAACCCCTCTTTGAAAGCCCAGCAGCTTCTGCACTACCCATAACACCTCAGCAACAGGACATTGACACCAGGGAAGATAAAGAAGCCAATCCAGAAAGAAACAAACCCACAACCTCAAGCACAACACCTCTACCTAGTCCACGATCTCTCAACACAAACACCAGCTCAAAACCACAGCCACTTCCACGGCTGCGCTTGGACTCCAATCAAAGGCCAGAGAGTGAAGGTAGAACTCAGAAACTACAAATCCTAGATTTAGTCTCTTAGATTTTGCGGTGATTTCAATATGCTGATTACACAACTTATTTATTTACAGAATCGGACTGGGATACGGACACTTCCAGTCCAGCCAAGAAGACAGCTTCACTGCCAAATGTTGCTGAGCCCGATGCAGGTAGAACTGTGAGGGTTTAATACTTCTCACTGTATTTTATATTACATAGTAACGTGTCTGAATTTCTCTTCAGTTCATCGGCAGAAACCCAAAGCTGAAGATGCCGAGAGTGAAGACAGTTCTGACGCAAGTGAAGATGCAGATCAGGTGGGCGATTCATAGAAAAAACAGCTCTGTGGATTCTGCCAACTTGGAATAAATTAATAATAAGATAAAAATAAAAATCTGATTAAGTGTTTCATTATTGAAAATGTCTGCAAACTATGTGCCAAAATTAAAAATAAAACAAAATTAAACGATTAAAACAATCTACAAGAGCACTCAAGACCCACCTACTGATTAACAGAATTTACACAGGTTGACTTTACATTTTAATTTGATTTATGTCACTGTTATCGCTTTAGTATTAAGAAAATCTTTTTAAAAGTGTTGTTGCTATTTCTTTTTTACATTTGCCATTATTGCATTTAATTGCATTTAGTATAGCAATTACATTTTATTTAATTTGATAGGGAAAAACGAAATTTTTCAACGACCTATGAAAAGCTTGATCAGATTTTCATTTCTATCGTTTTATTAATTTATTTTAAGTTGAAAGAATCTGCCTTTAATTAAAACTCTTATTAAATTAAATGTTGAAAATATAGTCTGAAGCCTGTTGGAATCTCCAGTGATGTTTTCTTCAGTGGATTTGGTCTTTAATGTCATCACATGTTTCCTTTGTGCGTTATTTTAGTTAAATGTGGTATTTGTGACAGTGTGACACAGTTTAAATGTTGGCACGAGTCACTTGCATGCGTCTCAAGTTTGGTCTGAAGTCTTTGTCAACCAGACTTGTTTGGTTTTTCATGTTTAATTCTGTTCTTTTGTCTAATTGTGCAAACAAAGGCAAGAGAGGCATTACAAGCATCTCCCGTAGACATAAATAGCCCATCTAACCATGAACCACTGGAGCGCCCAACCTCTCCTAGAGAGGATGAACAAGAGGAGAAAGCTGATGAGATTCCCTGGGAGGAACGCTATGAGAAAATCTGGGTGGATAATGAAAAAAAGGAGACCAAGTCCCAATATAAAAACGTGGCTGCTGAACTAAAAGAGAAGTTCGGAGAACTGGAGCACAAGGAACCACCAAGTGGCCTTTCGGAGCAGGAGTGGAAAGAAGATGAACAATATGATGAGGAGGAAAACAAAGAGGTGGAAAAGGAAGCAGATGATGAAGATTCCAGTGAGGAAGAGGGAGAGCCAATAGTGCGGCCCACTGCCCGAGCGAGAAGTGCCATACTTATGCCCATCCCAGAGCAGAGAGAGTCAGGCCTGGAAGACTCGCAGTCTGAAAGTGTCCACCGCACCGTTAGTGTTGAGGTCAGCGATGCAGAGCTTCCCAGTGACCAACACAACCCTCAAATCATCCCAGAAGTCCAAACAGATGAGGCCCAGGAGCCAGAGAACCGAGCGGATGATATTGAGGAACCTGACAGTGGAAACACAGAAAAGTATCCACTAGATTCTGGAAGCAACGTAGATGAAGAACCTGAAGAACTTCACAGACCTTCAATGCTTGTTGAGAACGAGCTAGAAGTCCCACCTCAATTTCTAGAAGTGCCCTCTTCTGACTCCAATGAGGTTGACGAGGGCTTGTGGAAGTCCAGCCTTGAGGTAGGACCCCGGGAGGAGTCTCAGACAAACTTATATAACGAATGAAGACTTTCAGTTTTGCCTCTGTCTTCTTGTTCTTCATTCACATGAATGCAAAATGTGAGGGAAAAGCTCCAGCTTCAAAAACAAAACCGTCTGTCGTCTTGTAATGCTGCCCAGACACTGACGGGCCAAATTACACAGCTGTTCCCCATCTCTGGTTTTGCTAATCATTAGCTCTGTTCCAAACCTAGTGAGCTGCCTACCTAGACAGCATGTTAAGACATGACATGCTTCTGATTACATTGCCTTCTGAGATGCCTTGTTTTGTCCAAAAACATGTTTTAAAAAGTTTTTGTAGGCTCTTTAACTGTAAATTTGTTCTCATGTTGCAGTGCTTTGCTTTTGCAGAGTCTTTGCCTGTCTGGGCACCAACATTTGTACCTTGTTCTTATCAGTCGTTTTTGCCCAAAAATTGGTAATTTGTTTTTTTTTTATTGGTTTCGCTTGTCTGGTTTGTCACAATTAATTAATACTCCTCCTGGCTTATTTTCTAGTTGTGGATTCTGATCAGCCATTTTTAAAATTGTGCCATCTCCTTTGGGATGGCACAATAAAGCGATGTTCACTTGCAGAACGCAGGTTTCTGCTTATATAACATCTTTCAAATCAGTAATTTATGATGTTCTATGATGGTTTTCATGGTACCTTTGAAGGCAGATGCCTATGTAGGCAGTAGTCAGTGAGGCAGCACACTAGTTTTTGAAACAGAGCTATTATCTTGTTGTCAATGTTTTTTGTACTGCCAATTCATTTCCACAGTGTTTTCAAATCATTACATTCTTCATGCATTTTAAGACCACATGAAATCAGTATTATTTTAGTATTATTCGTATTACTATAACAGAATTTGTTAATATTTTGAATGAGCTTTTATTTTTGTATTTTCAGTTTACAATTCAACTGTAGTTTTAATAATTTTGTTATGTTGTTTTGTTATATTTATTTAAAAAGACATGGGCTCCAAGGTCCAAGTTTGATTTCATGGGGTCTTCAGTTGTCGTGTCTTGTCCTGTATGTTTTAACTTGTGTGACCTGACTGGCACTTGTCTTGAATCCAGTCTGTCACTTTATTAAATATTTATCAGTTAATTTTATGCAGTGGTGTCAAATGCTTCACGTGAGGCCGCACTTGGGCGTCAGTTCACACCTCATCTGTCGTGTGCATGTGTGCCAAGGAGCGCTTCCTTTAGCTGTCTGAAGATCCTCATCTTCCTGAAGATCTGTCATGCTAGTGTTAGTGTGTGTTTTCATGATGTGTCTCAACGGAGGAGTTTTCAACAGTCATTTTTAACCTGGAACTTCTCTGTTGATGTTGGCTTGAAGTGTGTTTTATGTTGCTGGTGCTTCTTTTTAAATGAGAAAAGAAGACATGTATTGTGTGGTGTTTGGCTCAGTTTTGTCTTGTATGTGACTGTACATGAATGTTTTGCATGATCAGTTGACTAAGTCATTGCATTCTTAAACATTTCCCAGAAGTAGTTTTAAATATAGAATTTAATTTTGCTCTTAGAGTAATGCTTAAGTGTGTATGTTTTAACTCTCTCAACAAATAATATCTTTTTTTAGGGTGGTAAGGAACAGGGGGATGGCATGAGGGGAGAACACCAGCCCAGTGCTTTATGGGATACTAGAGGAACCAGAGAACGAGGTGAACTTGACCAAGGAAAAGGGAAGAAAATTGACACCAACTCTGGGAACCCAAAACCTAAACAGGAAGGGATGGCTGACAGCAGGTCTTTGGGAAGAGAGGGTAGTGTTTCCCCAAGACATCTAACAAGAAGTCCGAGAAGGTACATATGTCACATTACTAGATGGAATTAATGTGAAGGGAGATGTTTTTGGAGATGTGATACAGAGGACACCTTGAAGTAAAGAGCTTTCAGCAAACAGCCATGGCTGATAGATCAAAACACATTTTTACAAATTTATTTTCATTCTATTTCTAAAGTTTATGCATGCTAGAAAAACAAAATTTATAGTTATGGTATGCAAGTATTGTGTTAATTTTATTTTGTCAGTTATGTTTCATGCTAATAGAAGCACAACAATATTGCCATCAGGCTTTTGCTGAAGCTTTGAATTTGCTTCTGGTGTCATCATTGCTGTTTTATTTCTGGGTGTTTCCTTGGTGGAAGGTGTGCAGTTGCCAGTTTTTTATTTTTTGGTAAATCTTTCATTTTAACTTCATGATGAGATCTGTGCACCTCCAGTACTGACAGGGCACCACCACATGGTGAGGAAGATGAGGAGGAGGAAAAGAAAACTGTAGGTAGCCAAGCCAGAAATCTCCGTGTAGCTCCCCCTCTGCAGGGCAAACCCTCCCGACCTGCGACCCGCCATAATGGAGACCTCGAGTCTGTCTTTGATGATAGTACTTTAAGTGAGCTGTCGGATGAGGACAGGAGGTATACATGCAGTATTTACATGCTTTAATGTAATGTATTATTTACAGCTCGATTTTATATGTTGCAGTGTTGCAGCAGCAATATTATAAGTATAACGTGGCCTGCACAGAATCTGTGCCCGTAGAACTCTACCAAATTTGTAATATTTACACCTGCAATGCTTACACCAACAATCAGTGCAGAATAAATTAAAACAAAAAAAAGTGGGCAGATTCCTTATGGGCCTTGTTATGACGTTTAATTTTTTATAGGGAATACTGCATTATATCCTCATTTTAGAGCACCAAAGTTGCTCTCCGGTAGACTGCTGTTGTCTTATAAAGCTTAAACCGTGTTTTCTCTTTGTTCTGACAGGTCTCCTTCTTTAAGGCGTAAGAAAGAACAGGTGAGCTTTTGTCCTGATAAGGTAAACCTCTAAATAGGATTATTCGTTTAATGTTTTAAGACAGTGGTTACTAAACTGTGCTCTGACTTTTGAGAATATGAAGTTGTTACTCATACATTTACCAGTTTAACACAGGATACTCAATGTTTGGGGTCAACCGATTATCGGCACCGATATTAAGCATTTTTATGGTTATCAGTATCATTCAAAATTTGCTGATAAAATAATTTTGAAAGCATTTAAAGAGTTTTTGTCAGAGCCCTTGTTATTTCTTAATTTTGACATTATTTCATTTTTATACCAGATAAATATATCTGTTCAAAATATCAGTTTAATTATCATTATCGGCGTTAGTCCTGAAAAACACATATCGTTAACCCCTACTCAGTGTCACGCATGTGTTGTATTGACTTTAATGTCTCCTACGCAGAGCACCGGAGAGCTGGAAATGGCGGATGATTTTGAAGATCTCACCCAGTCCTCTGACACAGCTACTGAGGAGCTGGAGACTCCAGTATCTGGATACCGCAACGCCTCTCTGCTCTTCAAACAACTCGACTCAAGCTATCTTGGTGAGTCGATCAGCTCCAGTCAGCTGAAAGCAAACAGTCAAATTCAGATGAACAGCGAATGAAGATGTGCACCTGTATCTTGTGTCTATCCTGCAGACTCTGTGAGTGTGGTGAAACTACAGAACATGTTTCATGAGTATGAACGCACCATCCAGAGGGAGAGAGACAGACACAGCCGTCTGGCGGATAAAACCTCTCAGCTGGAGCAGGAACGCAATGAGCTCAAGATCCTGCTGGATGAGATCAGAGGCAGCAAGTCCAGCCTAGAACATCTCAAACTGGAGCTGGAAACGGATATGAACAATCTCAAGTGAGCTCAACTCAGTGCATGTGGAAGGAGGTCTGCAGCTCACCGGGGGTTTGTGACATTGACTCTCTCTTCTCTCTCTCTCTCTCTCCTCTCATGGAAGGTTCCTTTTGAGACAGGAACAGGAAAAGCATCAGAGCGCTCTCATGCTGTATAATAAAACCCGTGAGCAGCTCCAGAGGAAAGAGGAGCAGCAGCGAGCCGAGGCTGAGGAGCGTCACAAAGCTGAGCTGAAAGTCCGAAGTCTGGAACTGGAGATCAGAGCCCTGAAGAACAGCATCAAACAGGTCAACAGCAGCAGACTGTTCGATTCAGCTGGTAAAACCAGCCCATAATGCAGTTTGCTGAACAGTGTTTGTGTGTTTAGATTGAAGAGGACAGAGATGAGTCTCAACGTCTCCTGTCCCATGAGCGCAGTGCTCGTGCCCTACAGGAGGAGTTACTCAGCAACCACCTGCGTAAGCAGCAGGACATTGAGGAGGAGAACCTCCGAAACCTCAACAAGAGCAATGAGGTACTGCTGTCACCTTCTCAAATACCAACTATATATGTGTTTGTCAGGGAATATAGTCGTATATGCAGTGATGTCACAGTTTTACGGCCACACACACGCAGTGCTGATGATGTCATAGCTTTACGGCCCGTATATGCAGTGATGTCATAGTTTTACTTCCACATATGCAGTGACATCATAGCATTACAG
>SCHK01283355.1:0-10659 GCA_004124795.1 Poropuntius huangchuchieni
TGTTTATCGTGTTTTAGCCGCTTGCTGCCCGTCACGTTTTTGTAGGAGTGCTCTGAGTGCCTGAAGTTGAAAAAAAAGCAGAAAAGCAGAAAAAGCGCTCAACGTCATTCACGTTTTTTTTTTCCATTGTCCATTTGAATGAATGCAGAGGTGGGCCTTCTCTTGTGGTGACGAACGTTTACCGTTGCTTAGAAAGTCCAGAGACTGCAATGATGGAGGAGAAACATATGGTGTCTGTCGCGGGTTACCCAGAGCTGTATTTTTGAAGGTTTATGCTGTTAAGTTTATATTTAATGGGTCACACTATGTGCCGTGTGAGGACCAAACCAAATATCCAGGTTCTCTTATGAGAACCAGGCTGAAAAACGTATGAGCACCCCTGGCTATAATCCTGTGATTAGACTTACAGGACGGCTGTTTTGGTGGTTGCCTAGCAACATTAAAAAACTGCAGCGCACTGCTTTTTTAAAAATCACCAAAAAAGGCAGTTTGGTGGGCCTTTTATGTATTATTACAAAATTTTCATTTATTTATTATTTTAACATCGCACCCCCAGACCCCCCCCCCACCCCCAATTTTTCTTCATCCCTACTCCCCACGGTAATGAGTACATAGAAGTTAAGACCACCAACTCATATTTTTGTAACGATAGTGAATTATGCAGTAATAAAGTTTTGCTATGTGCTAAAAATTGATTTTTGTCATTAATATTATTTAGCAACAAATAATCTCAGTTACACTTTATTTTAAGGTGCCCTTGTTACAGTGTGATTATACATTTAAGTACTGAGTAATGATAATTAACTATATGTACTTACTACAGTATATGGTTAGGGTTAGGATTAGGGTTTAGTTTAGGGTTACTTGCATGTAATAATGCATAATTAAGTGCTATCATAATGGTAAGTATGTGTAATGTGTAACAAGGATTAAGTTACCATAATCTTTTTTTTTTATTATTTCCTTCAAATATACTGATTTTAAATTCAACAGATTGTGTCCAATTTATGAAATTGTTATATGAATTTAATTGTTATATGGTGTCAAGAAAATGAATACTTTTAAAATCAGACAGGCCTGAATCAAAAATTGTGTTCGATGGAATTGGAAACCTGAAATTGGTGCATCTACTGCTTTTAAATATATAACAAGTCACAAATTAGTACCCTGTTCATGGAATGTTCAAGGAATCCACAAAATGGCACCAAAACAGCAAAATTTACCAAAATCACCCCCCCCCCCAAAAAAAAAGAAAGAGAGAAAAAAAAAAAAAGAGAAAAAAAAAAAGAAAAAAAAAAAAAGAGAAAAAAAAAAAACAAAAACAAAAAAAAAAAAAAGAAAAAAAAAAAAAAATTAACCCAAACCCCCCCCCCCCCCAAAAAAAAAGAGAGAGAGAAAAAAAAAAAACAAGAAATCAATTTTAATTTGAACAAATCTATGAACAAGTGAAATTAAAGGAGACTGTCTTTACTGTTCACTGCATTGCAGCTGGGTACTTCCTGTGTTTAAACTTTTTCATTTGGTTTTGTCTCCTAAAAAGTTTCTATAAAGTGATGCAACTGTTTCAGTTTCTCATCAAAGCAAGTTAGACTACCCTTTTTATGGCATATGGGAGTCCTAATATACATCTTTTCTTCTGATTCTCTTGCAGAATCTTGCCAAATATGAGCATCCAGATTAATGTTGTTATGGGGCAAAGATTACACTCTTCCAGCAGGGATTCTGATGGTACTTTATTCAGGACCAAGGGTTGGGCGGGAGGTGTATGTATCTTTAGTAATGTGTCATTATTATAATCAAATTCAAACTGATTATACAAGACATTGTTATGGTCTTCATTTGTGTCTGTTTGCAATCTCAGTTTGCCTTATATATGTATGTTTTTTTTGTTTTTTTTTCTGCTGCATACTGAAAGAAAATGAAATGACAGTGTGAAGACCTGCAGCACTTTGAACGTCTCTCCTTACATCATGTTCTGAAAACATACATGATTTACCATTTGGGGACTAATTAGTTAAAAACCAATAGCCAGAAGAAAAGAAATGCAAACATTAGTCCACAAATGGCAAATGAAAAGACTTCTGCATTGTCGTTCTTTACTGTATAAGCCTTTATTTGTAAAAAGTCAGTTGGTTACTTATAACCCTTTTTTGTACCACATACTGTAACATCTTGTATTAGTAAAAAACACATTTTGCTCAAACACCTAGAAAAGCTGACCGACACCATTACATTAATTGGCACTGACAAAAAAAAAAAAAAGAAAGAAAGAAAAAAGAAAATCAAAGAAAAAAAAAAGAAAAAAAAAAAAAAGAAGAGAATACAACCTTATACTTTACAATGTTGATTTCATGAAGACAAATCATACCCCCAAATGGATCATCAAAAATCATCACACCTCAATAGTTCAACAGAATCAAACCAAGAGCTTAATGAGAACAAAACCAGTACAACACAAAAACAGAATGCATTTTACTTTCAGGGCAGGATGTAAAGTAGAAATATATTTCCTTTCTATGAGAAAACATCAACAATAAGAGTTAACAATTCATTTAAAGAATACAACAAATACAGGCAACTAGAAATGAAACGAAACAGTACTGAATAGCAGTTGAATTCTCAAATTAGGTATAAAGTGGATGCCCTAGATATTTGCCAATTTTTAATTTTGAAACTTTTTTTTGAGAATTTTCTCTTCAGGTTAGTACTTCGCTAGTGTGTGCTGTGTTTATGTGTTATAATTTGCTATATCAGAAACGCTATCCTTGCGCAAATGAAAAAAATATCAGCACAGCAAAGTCACTGGCCCATATATTTCAACAAACTCTGAGAATTTGCTCTGCCAGTCATGCATTCTCATGGCATGAAACTTTAACTTGCTGTTTTGCTCAACGAGATGTAAGCAGGTCTAGTCTACTTTGAACTAATGGCTTAATAGGCATGTCTATCTAATCTGTATGTGATATACAAAAAAGCAAGAGAGGATGAAAATGTGCATATCTTCGCATATTTTTTTTTTTTTTAACGTGATGATTCCATGAATCATTTTCTCAATAACTTTCCTTTTCTGATATAGTATTTTGTTTTCTATTTTTAATTTAAGATTTACAGTGTTTGGTTCGATCTCTGTGCACAGGAAGAAGCAAAAAGCGTTCTTTCTTTATATGTGAGGGTGATATGAATGGCCAGTTTTAGAATAGAAAATAAATTATGAAAATAAACCTTTCCGAAAAGAGACATGCAAAACAAAACCGGTATCTTTTTGTGAGTTTTTCTCCTTTTCTTTTCTTTTTTTTTTCAGAGATAGGTTTCGTTTGCAGAAGTTATGCCGGTGCTGTAAAAGCTGTCCATGCCAGTAGCATTGAGGCTAGCTGTTATTACCAACTGCCCTGTTTTGTTCATGCATTAAGAAATATAAGTGAAAGATATCATATTTACAATACAATTCACATGTAATTACACATATACACAAGAGGCAAGAAAATTCACATTAAAATCAGTTCAACAGTTTTTGTACTTCCTTTTCTCCTGCTTCATGGGTGGATGTTGCAAAAGACAAAAACAATGTACTCGAGTAAAAGCTATTCGATGATTTGTCGAATTATGTTAATGGTATGAAAATGTGGAAGTGAGCATATGGGGTGATTTGTGTGAAGTGCGTAGATAATTATGTCCTTCGTAGTCATCAGAACACATTAGCCTCATTGAGTTCTGCCAAACCCTCCCCCCGCCGTAAGTTGTGCAAAGCTGTTTTAAAAAAGGACAAAAAACATTAACAAACAACATATTCTTCTANCCCGCCGTAAGTTGTGCAAAGCTGTTTTAAAAAAAGGACAAAAAACATTAACAAACAACATATTCTTCTAGAACGAAAGCAAAGTGCAAGGCGAAAGGAAAACGTGTCCCCCTAACCAGATAGCAAATTACACAGAAGAAATCATACTTTAATGTTACGATGAGTCACATTCTCCAAAAAAGGCCAACAATCCCATCGGTGCTCAAGAGTATGCTACCTTGACACAATGCTATTCTAAATGCTATTCTCGTCCCGTTATTTCCTAAATAATATCCATCTCAATAGATGGAGTCTGCCATTTTTGCGACTTGCGACAGTGTATCCATGGCTGAGCCGCTATTCTTCAGAGAGTGTGCAAGATTCGTTGTTACAAATATAGACACGAAGGGCCCATTTCTTTTCAAACACAGTTTTTAAGGTGGCAAAGAATGGCCAAATGCTAGTAATGACACATGTATATTAAAGTGGTCACTAGCTAAAATGGTAATTAGCAGCAATTTCTATCACAATTTAAAACCCACACATCTGACACATTCTGCGATAGACCGATAACAGAGCCACCAACCTTCAAAATTGAATAAACCAAATATACAACAAAAGACACAAGTTGTTTGAATACAAAATAGCTAATCATGCAGAAGAAGTAATAATGTAGACTTTGCTATTTTGAAATCAAGATTACAAAACTTAATTGATTTTAATAACAAAAGAGTTCATTTAACATGGACTGCCATGAGTCGACTGCCATCACCCTCTTAACTCAGTGCTGCTACATTTATCTGAGTATTTTGGCCAAATGACCCTTGTAAACTGGCAAATTGATCTTAACAATTTATCTATCCTAGCACTACAGTGAAACTAAACTTTCAAATAAAAAGCTGAAATGCTAGTATGGTTTGTTGCATGCACCAACTCCCTCAGATAGTGAAACGTATTATTAACCTGATAGCTATTTCTAAAACAGCAACTTGTGCAATTGTAGATATTCGATAGAGCTATCTGTCAGTGTCTTTGTACTGCAGTAGGTTGCAGACTTAGCAAACAGGTCAAGCGGGCCGACTGTAAAGAAATTAGCATTTGGGCTACGAGTAAACCCTCCATGTTGTGGGAATAATTTTGTACTACTGTATCACTTGCCATGTAATCTGTAAACCAATATGATCAATGCAATTTTTTTATTCATACCATACTTTCTGGTGTTTAATGTTTCCACTTACAAATCTCAGAACCAAATAACCTGGATAAAATGCTAAAATAACTTGTTACAAGATATAACTGTGGAACACGATTGTGGAAATTGTAAAGTTAGAGTCACAATTACAAGAAATTGAGAGTAACGTGAGATAAAAAGGCATAGGCAACAAAAATGAAGTCATAATTGTAAGATAGAGGTGCAATTATAAAAAGTGAAACATCAGAATTCTAAACCTATAAATATTGTATTTAGTTCTACATTTTGAAGTTCTGAGGTTAAGCAGTGGAAACATAGCCAGAGTACCTGGGTGAGACATTTGAGGGAACTAATTTATCACTATATTTTCTAGGTTCTATAACTTAATTGTACCCCAAATGTCCAATGATCAAATTATAATGCTCTATAACCATGTTTAAGGCTTGAATTGAGTTGAAAGAGAATCACTCTCCCATGAACTTTGTTGTATTTGCATTGTATTGCTCAGAAATATTTCATGAAAAATGCTTAGTGATTTCGTTAAGGCAAATCTTGCAGGGACGAATGCCCACAAACCAGAATCTTACCAAAAATCTGTTCTAGATGTAAGCTCACTGTGAATAAACAGAGTGCTGGTGCTACAAGAACATGTTGATGATCAACACAATATCCATTTGAACAAATTCAACATCCAACATGTCTCAGTGGCACAGAATGGCTGTATTAAGCATTTCACTAATCCCCACGCTATCGAAAAATTCAACCCTTGCCTAACGTGATTGGTCAGGACGCATGGACCAATAATGTTTCAGATTACCCTGTGGAACGTTAAACTGAGCATTAGCGAGAAAGACTGCATAGTGCCAGCAAGTCTACTAGAAGGTAATGAAGCTATGTAGTAAATGGGCGCTAACTTATATATGTATATAGTTATGAAACCTCTTGTACAAACTACTACTAAGATTTTCTAATTATTCTCATGGATAATATACCGAACCACAGGTTATGATACTGTATGCATTTTTTTCTCTATTATTAGTCACTCTAAGGAAACAATTAGAGCACCTATTAACACTGATTGATAACTTAGAGCAGTAATATCTGATACAAAAATATATCAACATCCTTTTAATTGTGCAGTCTTATCAGTTAATAGTGGCTGGCACTCAAATGATAATAAACTTAAATATATATGCCACCTAGACGTCATTTTCCACCTTTTCTAATTTGTCAAAGGCAAAGCAAACTCTGTTTTCCAGTCTCAAAAAGAAAAAAAAAACTGGTCTGGTTCCCTTGAATACATTAAGAGAAAAGTTGGCTAATGGTGCAGCTGGCATTTTCAACTTATCACTACACTTGTCTACAACACTGCACTAGTAGAGGTGGACCGATATTGTAGCTTAAAAGGTCTGATCTACATTGTAAATGCACATTTAAACGCTATAGATTAAATGTGTATACCTAACTACTCTGCCTTTGAACCTTCATTGGCAAAGCATTGCAGCATCTTAAATGCCTACTGGGAGTTGTAACTGGCCAAGGCACCCCCATAACACTCATAATAGTTAGGGTTTCTCAAGAAAAGCACTCTGACCTCCATCCTCTTTTAGTGCAGATTTGCGCTTAACTTAATTGCTACACTGTGCATGCAACTGTGCATGTCTTGCTTTGCACTTGAGAGTACTGGCTCCCTTGCACAGGTGTTATGGTCGTGCTCACAATAACAAATATAATAACACAATAAGTGGAAATCCTTCGAACGTGCTTCTACGGTCATTTGCTGACAAGTAACGTAGGACCGCACAAGTACCTAGAGTCACAGCCTCCTATACCTTGGGATTTCCCTGATTCCTTTGTTTCTCCATGGAATGAGTGATCTGTTGGTGATCTGGTGGCTGGTCCACACTTTCCCGAGTGTTGAGAGGTCTGGTGTGGGGGTCGAGAGCCAAGGGACTCTGCTGAGCTCTGAGGTCTGAGGCCTGCTCAGAAAATCCTCCTCAGGGAACCCAAGCAAATCCAGGGCTCTCAAGTTCTCAAACCACCACTGGACCTTCTTCGCTTTTAAATGTCCCCTTGCTCAGTTATTCAGCAATTCAGTTCTCATCCACGTCTTCAAGAACTGATCCAACATTGCTGTGAAAAGCATTTGTTGGGATGCTTCTCCTCAACTGAACTACTCTGAGCAGTGAGACATCTAGACGCTACCAGAAATGAGCTTTGAATGAACGTGGATGGTAGATGAACTGATGAAATTGAGCGGTCACCTGGAGATAGAGAAAGATCTGATGACCTCATTATCAATGAAGCTGAGGTAAATCATAATGAGGCGAAGCCCAAAAGAAATGGTGGTGGGTGAGTCAGAGGTTAATGGTAAAAAGAGAAATGTATTATAGGCCTTTTTGGTTGTCACTTCAGTTCATGGCTTTTATCGTACATGTCATTTTGCCCCGAAAAGACTCAGAAGCGTTTTTTTTTTGTTTCTTTTTTCTCCTGATTATGCTGATGTCATTCATCTTTGAGATTCAATCCCAAGATGCAAAACGTCAGAGCTGTGGGTGGGTCTGCAGTGCTTAAGTGAAAGGTCAAAGATCAAGGGTCGTTCGGCCCTCTTTCACTGATTGATGAACTGAGGACACATCCTTCAGGTTTCAGACAGGCACATTTTAGAGAAACTAAAAACATCAGCATATATCATTCTCAGGATGGATCACTACAATGACTGAATATATACAATATCAGGTCACACTATGGTTCGAGTGGTTGACTTAAACATGAAACAGATAAAAACATGGTCACATCCCCTGTTGAATACACGATAATCTTTTCTTTCCTTATTTTGTACATTTTCACATAGTTGGACTAACTTCAAATCCAAGTTCTAAAGAAACGTTACAGCTCACTAAGGGTTTCCCTCCATTCCAAACAACACAAAGCTCTACAAGATGTTCATGAATACTGTATCAATAGAACAGATGGAATGCACTAGGAACAAGAGTAAAGAAAGAACAGCAATACTACCTGACCATGTCAATAAGGCTACTGAATGAATGAATGTACTCTTTTTTGTTTTTTCTTCGTTTTCTGAAATTCCCAATGAATGAAGCATACCAGTGGCTTAATAACTATTAATGAACTACCTCTAGAACATGTTTAGGTGATGCCCTCCGAAAATTAGGATTAAACCCTTAGCCCAAAACTGAAAGAAGGGAGAATCTGCAAAAAAGAGAAGAGAGAAAATGAAACATACTGACTCTGGGCAGGATGCATTGGTTAAAACTCAAGATGGCCGTCCAGTGTAAACCATTGACCAGAGCTGAGAGGTCCGATAAAGAGAACGCTTGTCACTTGCAAAATCAAGGAATGACACATAATTCCAAAAGAGGCTGCTGTACAGTGTAGAAACGGACATTTCCGTCAGTCTCTTCCATGGGGATGGGGAAAGCAGTGGATCGGGGTCTGGGGGCCCGCTCGGCCGATGCCCCCGAAATGCACAAGCCACTTCTGATTTCATGAGCTGCGGTTGGGAGAGGTTGATTACAGTATCGATAAAAAGCCGATGAGACGTTCTTTTTCTCTTGCGATCTTTTCTTTTAGCAAAAATATCATGCAGTCTTTAGTTCCGTACCCTCGAACAGGGGACTAATGTATGTTACTCGTCATTTGTTTCAGAAGGAAAAGAATTCAAATACTTGAAATGTTTCTTTTGTATTATTCTTAAACATTCAAGTCATTCTATATAATACGTTTCTCTTTTTTTGTTGTTTTTTTTACACCAGAAAAGTCCTTTAGATTTTACACACGCGTGTGTATATAGAAATATAATATATAGAAATATGCATATACATATGTATCAACTTTTCATATATGTGTACACATATTTTCCAATTGTATCAAAGCCAATTCAATGTGCTCTCAAAATATGGCCCATGTTTCCTAGGGGAACGCATATCAATTCACGTAATACAACCAATAGATAAGGTTGAAGAATCCAAAAGTGATAGGAAAAATGACCCGAGACCACTTGTCAATGGTGCTAACATCCGTCAAGTTGGGGATTTTGAGCTTCAGCTTGGACGAGCGCCTTCTTAGCCGGCAGTTGGCACGACTGCGCATGGCGCTGCGGTCCAACGAGTGGTGGCTGAACCCGTCCCGCGAAGCCATGGGCTTGCGAAACTGCACTCCGGAGCTGTCAAAGGACATGACGGAGTTCCGTGAGTCACTGACGCTGCTGCCAACGTCGGACGGCATCACCTCATTGTTCATCTCCAAAGTGGTGAGAAGAATGTTTCCGTAAGCGTCCACCTTGAGACAACAAAAGACAGAGAAGTCTGGTCATGAGCGGCCACGGGAAAGGGACGGTCCTAAACTGTCTTAAACAGCGTTCGACCTTTCATGCGGATGCAAACGATGATGTGATGTCACAGTTACATCAAACTTTACTTGTGAAGAGAAAACTATCAAGAGTCAAGAGTCATTCAAAATGGGATGGCTGACACACACACACATACACTAGTTAACGACAATATTTCATCAACTTCTGAGTCAACTGTTACAACTGAAATGATTTCTAAATGCACGTACCCCGACTTTTCTTTGTTCCTCGAGATACAGATTTCTTCGCTGTGTATATGACCTGAGGGTGTTGCTTTGAAACGGCGCTGAAATGGAGTCCTTGCAATGTGAAAGAAAAAAAATGAAGAGAATGTTAAAACTCCCATATAAACTGACAATCAAGCAACAGTTTTCGAAGAATACAAAAGTGCATAAATACGAGGGTGAATAAGAAAGACGCAGACACAAATGCCTTAATTCAGTCAAACTCTCATTGCTTTAGTCGCTGAGCTTAGTCCACACAGTTGTTGTTAGCATGAAAATGGCTGACATATTTTCAGAAGGGAAAAATGAATCGGTCTATCTCTACGGTACTCGGATTGAGAGAGAAGCTGGAGGCAATAAAGCAGACTAGAATCTGATAACGTAATGACAATGTAATTTGTAACTTTCCGAGCGAGAGGAACCTCTCTTAATAATGAAATGCAGCTTCAATCAAATGAAATACGTCACTGATTAAGTAAAGTGATGGTTAATGGGCTATCGAATGTTCGTTTTTAGCGGTGATGTGAAGCGATTCATTCAGGCGATAGTAATTTTGATGAGTGAAGTTGTTCTGCTTACAAACTAAGTGCACACGGATTCATTTAGACATGCATGAACATTGTCATTGCTTATTAAATTCATTTAAATTAGCTTTTAATTAGCACAAAAATGAACTCTGCAACCGTTACAGTGGTTTACAAGAAACCTTGTGTACCTGTTCCCTCAGACGCTTCTCCTCATAGCGGGGACGCTCGTTGTTGGCTTTGTTTAGCCTTTCGTTGATCTTTTTCTGCTGCTGGGGTCCCCTTCCAAAGAACACATAGTTTACGAAGGCATATTCGAGCAGGGCCAGGAAAACAAAGACGAAGCAGCCCATGAGGTAGACATCAATGGCTTTCACATAGGGGATCTTTGGGAGGGTCTCCCTCAGGTGGGTGTTGATGGTTGTCATAGTGAGCACCGTAGTCACACCTGCAAGAAAGCCATTTTAAGGAACCATGTCATGTTGACGGAACTTGCGTCAGGGCTTTCATGGACCACTTAACAGGGATGTCATGCACCTACTTTATGCCCAAGGTGCAATAAGACATACCCC
>SCHK01283413.1:155-11774 GCA_004124795.1 Poropuntius huangchuchieni
CCCAGTATTTTTTTTTTAATTTTTTTTTTAACAATACTGATATATAGATATATACAGATCCTTATCTAATGAGTATGTATAATTATGGCTTCATTTACTTTATTTATGTGTGTTTGTTGTATTTAGTATGATGATCAATATATTTATTTTTCCATTTTGTTTACATATTTTAATTTGATTTGTTTACATATTTTGAATGTTTTCACATTTTTATTGTAAACAACGTCCTTTGATTTTATTTATTCATTAATTTAAGGCCAATTACTTGATTAACCATTGCTGCATAAATAAAATAAAATAATTGAAATCCAGTCTGTCCTTAGTTATGTTATTACTTTATTAATTTATGGAAAGAAATACTTGGTGAAGATGGTTACAGTTTTTCTCTCTCTCTCTCTCTATTTTTTCCTTCAACAGCATAATTGCAAAATCTCTTCAGACTTGTTGGATGTTTTTGTACCGACACTGGATATCACACATTCTTTTCTTTTTTTCACAAACTCTTTGACAAGATGGCAGACCCCATTATGGACCTCTTTGATGACACACCACTGTTCAATTTGGATTCCCTACCGGAGGATGCGTTCTCCCAGGGCTCCTCAGACCCAGTCGAGGAGGCGCTGAAGTTGGCACTGGGCCATGTGGACCCACCTACGGACCCTACACCGGATCCTGGAGTCCCTGTGCTCAGTGATGTTGTCACAGATACAGCTTTAATCCCAACACCCCTCGCAGCTCCTGTCTCCGTCCCACTGCAGACCCTTCAAACACAGCAGCCCACCCAGATATCCCATGAGGTTTCTGTTGCCCCTGCTTCAATTTCCATTCAGCCCTCTCTCTCTGTGGCCAGTAATAGCAGTGGGGCGGCAACGGTCCTGCTGAGCTCCTCTCTTGGAATACCTGTGTCCGGGGCTCAAGTCACCACTCAGCAAATTGCTGTTACGCAACAGGCAGCAGGGCAATCGGCCCCAAAAATTGTAATTCTCAAAGGCCCTCAGGGTCAGACTCAAGTGCTACAGGGTGTCACAGGAGCCACAGGCTCTCCAGGGAAAGTCACCCTCGCTAGAGTTCTGACAGGGACCCCGCTTAGGCCAGGGATGGCGGTTGTTTCCGGGGGAACGATGTTAAATACGACATCTCCTGGGCAGGGACAGGTCAAAGTAGGCACTGGAGTTCAAAGGCTGGTTCAGACTACAAATGGCCCAATGAAGCAGGTGTTACTGACCTCGGTGCCTCAGACTCAATCGCAGGTTCAGACGCAGCAGGTCCAGGTGCAGATACCTGCGCAGACGCAGCTCCAGTCACAGTCACAGCCAGCGCAGATCCAGGTGCAGCCTCAGGCGCAGATGACATTGCAAACACAGGACCATGCGCCGGCTACTACTTCCTCTGGAACAACAGCAGCGGCCGTCCGACCTCAAACTGTCACACTTTCAGCAATGCCACAGCAGGTCAGTCTCTGCCAGGTTTATTATCGTTAATTACAACAAAAAACTGAAAACAACAGTTTGGTTACTTAATATAAAATAACTATTAACCTATAAAATATTTTACTTATATTAAAACCTTTTATAAAAGTTATATAATTATCCTTGGTATAAATTATTATATGAATAATATGTAAGTATTGTACATTTTATGTAAATGCGTTTCAGCTAGTTTCCTAGGGAGCGTTTCTGAAGTACTAAAATGCTTAATAAAAATTATATGGACTTAAATACAAAATTATGAGCACACCACAAAATTACTAAAACTTTAACTACAACTAAAATAAAAACAAAATATAAAAACGAAAACTCATTCAAAATATTAATAAAATCTAATAATACATCAGTGCTCCTCAAATAACACTTGTCTTTACATAGTTTTTACCAATTTGTAAATGCTGTTAGAATCTTAATAGCTCTTTTATCTCTATTCAGGGGGAGGCAAAGAGAATCACTCTGGTGCTACAGCAGCCCTCGCAAGGTGGAACGGCCCAGGCTGGGACAGTAACATTAGGGGGAACTGCAGCTGCAGGTCAGCAGGGCCAGCAGCCCAGGCTGGTGTTGGGCTCTCTGCCAGGGAAGTTGGTCCTGCAGGGAGGCCAGCTGGCAGCTCTCGCCCAAGCCAAGGCAGGTCAAACGGGTGCACAGCCGAAAGTGCTCACCATTCAGCTGCAAGTTCAACAGCAGCCCAACCAACAGGGAGCCAAGGTGAGTGAAAGGACAGGTCATGTGTTTTGGAAGATATGCTTTTTCTTGTAACTTGGTGGTGACAGGAAGCTTTTTCTCTGTGTGCAACAGTTTCAATTGGTTTCTGGGGCAGCTAATGCTGGTGGCGGCCCTCAGGTGGTGCAGATTTCTCAAGGCCAAGGAGGACAAAGACTAGCAGTGCCTCTTAAACTACTGCTTCAGCCACAGGTAGTACAACCCATACATCTGTTTTATTGCTCTGTGATGTTCGTTGGTGTATGCTGAGCCATAAAGTAACACATTTCTGTACCACTTGGAATACGAAGTATTATTTAAAGATGTTTTATAATATGTATACTATTTTTAATACAATTTGTCTGGTTTAATTCCTTACGATGATTCTGATTTCTAAATGGGTCCATTAATGATTTTTTTAGTACCTAAAAGGACCAAATGTTTGGTAAAAGAAAATGCATTTCATTGCCAAATTATGAGAGAGTTTAAATAACTAAATTTATACTATTGTTGCTAAAGGTACATTTACACTTAAAAAAAAAAGAGAAAAAGTAGCATAATAGAGTCGACCAAATGTTAACCAACTGATTCTCTATTCCCAAACATTGTGTTTACATGGTGACAAAGTACAGTTCTCAAAATAAACTGTCACTTTTTCTGCAGTCAAGCACTGCTTCCAGTGTTGGTGGGGCCGTTTCTGTGGTTAAAGTTATCAATACCTCGGCTGCCAGCTCTGCCTCCGGCACCATCACTACAGCCGCGTCTTCCGGTGTGCGTTTGGCGAAGGTCCAGGAGCCCGTACGAAGAGTGGAGACCCTGTGCAAACAGGAGAAAGCAAATCGCATTGTTGCTGAGGCCATTGCACGGGCCAAAGCCAGGGGTGAAAGGAACATACCCCGTGTACTCAACCAGGATGAACTGCCTGCCGGACAGACATCTGCAGACTTAGAAGGTGCCGCAGGAGCTGGAGGAGCCAAAAAGAAAGGAGGAGGTGGAGGTAGTGGTAGTGGAGGAAGCAAGAAGAAAAGCCCAAGTGCAGGAGGAGGGAAAATGGTGGCGGGAGGAGACAAGAAATCCAAGGCGAAGACTCCAGGAGTGGTTTCTGGAGGCGGAGGCAGTAAAAGTAAATCCAAGACTAAGCTCAAGTAAGTTATGATTTCTTATCCTCTTTGGATGAGTTTGACTCATTTATGTATTTGCCTCTGCCTGTTTTTGTTCTCACACTTTATTCCCTCTCCATAGCACCATCACTCTAGTGGGTGGTAAGAAAAGAAAAAGAAATGCATCCTCTGACCATTCAGATATAGATCTAAGCCCACCTGTTTCACCCCGCACACTGGAGGAGGAAATGTCACAGGTATTACGAGCTTGCGCATTTACTTGTTCCTGATCTAAAATCAGTCACACAGTTAGTGATTCATGGCAGCCATTGAAGTGCTGTACTTGTTGGCAGGCATTAGAGCTGCATTATGTGACACAATTTTGAATATAGAGAATCAGAACAATGCCATAAACCTGATTCATTGACTTTACTGTGCTCCTGTTCTCCCAACAGAAGCGACGTTCTAACCGTCAGGTGAAGCGGAAGAAGTACACAGAGGATTTGGACATTAAAATCACTGATGACGAAGATGAAATGGATGCGGATGTTGACGTAATCACAACTCCTGTGTCTAGTGCAGGGCATCTGCAGTCTATGGGAGCAGAACTCCAGCAGGAACTGGATGGGGATGGTCTTCCAAGCATGCAGTTTTTTGTGGTGCGTCAGCAGTCTAGTCATAGCGGGCTGGATGTTTGTGGTGCTTCCTGCCAATTTTTTATTTTTTTTCCTTTTCATTACTGGTTTTGTCAGATGTTTTTAGCTGTTTACAGTTGACACAATGCCACCTGTAATAAACTAATGTTGATATGTGTGGACATGTTTCTGATTTGTTTCAGGAGAACCCAAGTGAGGAGGACGCTGCTATTGTGGATAAAATATTGTCTATGCGGGTGACCAAAAAGGAGGCAAGTATCTGTTCATACTAATTACTATCTTTAACTTGTGAAATCTCGCACTAGTCTGTTCTGACTAAACCTTCATGGCATTTTCTTGTCCTGATGCAGGTGTCTCAAGGGCAGTATACTAATGTGGAGGAATTTTTTGTCAAATATAAAAACTAGTAAGTCGTCACTTGTTTTCTCAGGCTTTTGTGAAAGTAGAACAGATTTAATTTTAGATTTTTTTTTTTTTTTTTTAAATCAAAGACAAGCTTTAATTAAAAAGACTATAAAAGTTTTTTTGTTTATATTATTTATTTACGTTTTCTGTTTTTCACTTGGCATAGTGATAAATTATAAACAATTGATCAAGCTGTAATATTTTTTCTTTGTGTAGTTTATTATTTCTTGAATGTTCATTTATGATGTGTTTCTAGCTCGTACATGCACTGTGAATGGGCCAGTCTTGAGCAGCTGGAAAGAGACAAGAGGATCCATCAGAAGCTGAAGAGATTCAAGACAAAACAGGCACAGATGAGGAACCTATTCCAGGAGGTAAGACTCCATAAATTTGAAATTAGGCAAACATGCCGTGTTTTGTTTTTTTGTTAGTGTATGTCATATGGCTTTAGAACATTTAACTGATTGTGTTCTTGAGGATTTGTAAGTATATCTGGAATGCTTCCCTTTGCTTTAGGATGAGGAACCTTTCAATCCAGACTATGTGGAGGTTGATCGTATTTTGGACGAGTCACATAGTGTCGATAAAGACAATGGGGAGGTAAGAATTCATCAACCACAGGCAAAAATTTTAAACTATGAGTGTGTATTTAAACTGATATTACATGCTTTTGTGAGTCTATTTGACTGATTTGTGAAAAAGAAGAGTAATTTGTTCTTGTATCAGACTGCACTGGTCTAGTGTGCATAGCCAAAGTGATTTTAGCAAGATGTTTGGTTTGTTTGTTGTAGTATTTCTAGATACAGAGTCTTATCTAATTACATTTAATTCAAACTGCATCCTGCCGAAACATTGGTTCTGAGTGTTGTTTTTCCTCTTACAGCCAGTAGTGTACTACTTAGTGAAGTGGTGCTCTCTGCCCTATGAAGATGCTACTTGGGAGCTGAAGGAGGATGTTGATGAAGGGAAAGTGGAAGAATTCAGGAAGATTGAAAGCCGCCCGGCCCGACTCAAGAGAACTGTGAGATACTGCTATGCTCATCCACTGCATACTGTTTTATCTGCCTCTTCCTCTCTCCTCTCAGTGCCTAGTCACCAGAGCATTTTTACCCTGTCTGTATTCTTTAGTTTTCATTAAGAAACAGGCGAGACAGTGGTTAATTATTAACAAGACTTGCTCTTCCATCAGCCTCGACCTGCTGCAAGTGCCTGGAAGAAGCTTGATGAGTCCAGAGAGTATAAGAATGGGAACCAGCTCAGAGAGTACCAGCTGGAGGGAGTCAACTGGCTGCTCTTCAACTGGTACAACAGGTAAATACCCCGCTAATATACTAAGATGTGCTTTAAATTTGAAGTTCATAAATATAACAGGGATTTTCACATTTTTTTTTTCTCTAAACATTTTAAAGACCTTTCCACATTGGCAAATGTTAAAAGACCCTTTGAATTTTTATTTTTGTGCTTTAGTTTTGAGGCATCTTTAGGCTTGTGTACTCTTAGTCAACAAAATAAACAGATATGCTTTTTTTTAAATTTACATGCTTTCTCTTGCAGGAAATTGAACCAAGAATAATAATGATTCCTTCCCTGCTCAGAGGTGCATAAAAAGTGCTCTAGAATGAGATTGTTCCCTCCCCCTCAATTATAAATACCACCTGCCACTGATCCAATGCTACAGCAATGAGCAGACAGTAGCTCGGTGATACAAAACCATAAGTAAATAATTTGACAGCCTATTATTTGGACACATCACCAGCCTCCTGATGATGATCGTGGGCGTCCTTATCAGAATAGTCACCCTGGGATCTTTGTTTGAATTGTAATGGCCCTACTCAAATAACAAATGCAGGCTCATTTCTTCTTTATTACTGTATGATTCTGGCAGGACTGCAGGCGCAGGTGAAAATGGTGCAGAGAAATGGTCTATTAATTGATTTTGTCCACGGTACACGCTAGGGTTGTCACAAATTGTGCTCAGACAATTTCACAGGGTCAATAATAGTTATTTCAGTACTGAGATTGAATGGATTGACAAAACAATAGGCTACAAGTTTGTATATATTATGTTTTGTTTTCCTGAAAAGAATTGTTGTTTTTCTTTGTCCATTTTCTTACACCACCTCTTCTGTATTCATGACTTCCCACACAGACAAAACTGCATCCTGGCAGATGAAATGGGTCTGGGGAAGACCATTCAGTCCATAGCTCTGCTGTCAGAGGTGTTTGCTGCAGGGGTTCAGGGGCCGTTCCTCATCATTGCCCCTCTATCCACTATCACAAACTGGGAGAGAGAGTTTTCCACCTGGACAGATATGAATGCTATTGTTTACCACGGTAGTCTGGCCAGTAGACAGATGATCCAGCAGTATGAAATGTACTGCAAAGATGACAAGGTTGGTGTAGATGTGTGCATTGTTTTTCTGTCTCATCAGTTTGATTGCTACTAAACATCGTTGCTGTTATTTTGAACTAAAACTAAAACTGTAATTTAAGTAAATCTGAAATTAGAGCGTATATAAATATTAGAAACATAGTTAGTTATTTATTTTAATTAGTTGCCAAGGCAGAATTCCTTGCTTTGATTAACATGATTTCCGCAATGAATGAATGGGGGATGGCGCAACGTACTGTTTTGTTTACTACAAACATACTAAGTCACGGTGTTTTCAGCTTCTGCCGCCTTTCTATATGATGGTATGAACACACAAATATCATCTCCAGTTGTTCTGAGGGTCACTTCATTAGCATTTTACGATTTAATTTGAGAAAACTACCATTATATCACACACAGCAGCTGCAAATTCCTCACGGCAACCCGTCAAAATAAAAGTTTAGTTTAGCGTAAAGAAACTGTCAAAAATATATGACAATTTAGCAGACTCAATGTAAAAACAATGCTACTACTACTAAATATTAATAAATCTTTATTTTTAAAGGAATAATAATCACATTTGTTTTCTTTTTATATACATCTATATACATTTGATTAGCATAAATTAAATTCATGTTTTGTGCCTTCATCTGATTACCAGAAAAATTAAGAAGAACATTTTACAGGGCCCTATAGTTGTTTAAAAAAGAACCCTATACAAAAAAAAGAATAGGTTTAAAAGATAGGCCTGTGGCTCTTAATTTATTTTTATTAATTCACCGTTTGTCAACTGATGTTTACTGTTCATTTTTTTTTAGAAATATCAGTAGCATTTGTATTAAAACTATTCACTAAATACAATTAAAAGAATTGAATCGAATCAAGAGCTTGTGAATCGAAATCGAATCAGGACATCTGAAACAAAACCCAGCCCTACTGCTAATAAACGCTAATTTTAAACATAAATACTATAGTAAAAAAGTAGGAAGTTGTTTATTCTAGTAGTATATTTTAACAACCCCATTCTGACTTCCTCTCTTCCTTGCCCTCTTTTTATTTGTCTTTTCTAGGGACACTTGATACCAGGGGCCTATAAATTTGATGCTCTGATCACAACCTTTGAGATGATTCTATCAGATTGCCCAGAACTGAGGGAGATTTCTTGGCGCTGTGTAGTTATTGATGAAGCTCACCGCTTGAAGAACAGAAATTGCAAACTACTTGACAGCCTCAAAATGCTTGACCTTGTAAGTGATTCGTATTTCTATTTTTTGCTTTCCTTAAAAGAAACTGAATGTATTTTGATTCATTAATTGGCAATCCTTTCTTTTTTCTGTTTTCAGGAGCATAAAGTGTTGTTAACAGGCACTCCACTTCAAAACACAGTAGAGGAGCTGTTCAGTTTGCTGCACTTTCTGGAGCCGACCCAGTTCCCCTCGGAGATAGAGTTTTTGCGTGAGTTTGGAGATCTTAAAACAGAGGAGCAGGTAGGAAAAATATGGGAACATTTTGGCAAGTAATATCATCTCTGTTAAGAGCATCAACAGTTTCCAACACATTCACTGTCTTTGATTATCAGGTCCAAAAACTGCAGTCAATTCTAAAGCCCATGATGCTGCGTAGACTGAAAGAAGATGTAGAAAAGAATCTCGCCCCAAAACAAGAGACCATTATTGAGGTATGAACTGTTTCTAGCATCAGGACTCTTTCTTGATGATTAATTCTCTTTGCTTTTGTAAGTTCTGAGTGCATCATTTTCTGTGATCCCCAGGTGGAGTTGACTGATGTACAGAAGAAGTATTACCGTGCTATTCTAGAACGTAACTTCAGCTTTCTTAGCATGGGAGCCACACAAAACAGCAATGTACCCAATCTCCTCAACACAATGATGGAACTTCGAAAGTGCTGCAACCACCCTTACCTCATTACAGGTACTGAATTTTGAATCTGTAGTGTGTAATTTTAGCCTTGTAATCTTTGTTTACATTGCTGAGCATAACAGGTTTTCTTCAAACAAAGACCACTTTGGTCCTGGAGCAAACACACACAAAAACTGTTGCTTGTTGGTTTCCCATCCAAGTTTTTTATTTATTTATATTGCTCATCTTTTTGTTGTTCTCTTTTCTGCTCTTTGTCTCTCCATGCAGGTGCTGAGGAGAAGATAGTTGCTGAGTTGAGAGAGGTGTATGATCCTCTGGCTCCAGACTTTCATCTCCAGGCTCTGGTGCGCTCTGCAGGGAAACTGGTCTTGCTGGATAAGCTGCTTCCTCGCCTTAAGGCTGGCGGGCACAAAGTGCTCATCTTCTCACAGATGGTGCGATGCCTTGACATCCTTGAGGACTACCTCATACACAAGAGGTATAGCTTTAGAAGTGTAAACTGCAATTGAAATGTGTGATTTATAAGACAACTGCGGCCAAAGAATTTTAATTCTGCCATCTGGTTTGTTAGATGGATCTAAAATTAGATGTGTTCTCTCTGATTAGATACCTGTATGAGCGCATTGACGGGCGGGTCAGAGGAAACCTGCGACAAGCGGCCATTGATCGCTTTAGTAAACCCGATTCAGACCGGTTTGTCTTCCTGCTTTGTACCCGGGCTGGAGGTTTGGGCATTAATCTGACTGCTGCTGACACCTGTGTCATTTTCGACTCTGACTGGAACCCACAAAATGATCTTCAAGTGAGGATCTCGCACTTTTGTTTTTTTTTTAATCTTTTTTTTTTTTTTTTTCATAGTGATATCAGTGCCGTAAAGATGATACAGGCGTGCAGTTTCATCATTTGTCTTCTCTTCCACACAGGCTCAGGCACGTTGTCATCGTATTGGTCAATCTAAAGCGGTGAAGGTTTATCGTCTCATTACCAGAAACTCCTATGAGAGGGAGATGTTGGACAAAGCGAGTCTTAAACTGGGACTTGATCGAGCTGTTCTGCAAAGCATGAGTGGAAATAAGGACAGCAGTGTTAATGGGGTAAAAGACATCATAATTTTATGTAGCTGTGTTAAAGGGATAGTTTACCCAAATTGAAACCTGTATGTTTAGGTTAATTATTACTTTAAATTGTCACTTTGTGATAGATCACTCACTGGTATGCCATTAACTTTCCTCAGATCCAGCAGTTCTCAAAGAAGGAGATAGAGGATTTGCTTCGCAAAGGTGCTTATGCAGCCATTATGGATGAGAACGATGAGGGCAGCCGTTTCTGTGAGGAGGACATCGATCAGATACTTCAGAGAAGAGCAACTACCATCACTATAGAAAGTGAAGGCAAAGGATCCACCTTTTCCAAGGCCAGCTTTGTGGCGACTGAGAACCGCACAGATATTGCTCTGGATGATCCCGAGTTCTGGCAAAAGTGGGCCAAGAAAGCTGACATAGACATGGACTCACTCAACAGGAAGGTACAGTGTAGCATTTGGAAAATGGTTACTGTATCCTTTATTTTCTGCTAGTCTATCCTTTTATTCATTAATCTCTTGTTTTGTTTCATGCAAACTCTTTGCAGAATACTCTTGTGATTGACACACCGAGAGTAAGAAAGCAAACGCGTCAGTATTCCAGCCTGCGTGGAGAGGGTGGTGATCTGTCTGACTTGGACAGCGATGATGACTACCCACCCCATAATTCCAGACAATCTCGGGCCTCTCGACGCTCAGACCGGCATTCTGGTGGTGGTTATGGACGCACAGACTGCTTCAGAGTGGAAAAACACCTGCTTGTTTATGGGTTTGTGACCTTATTTCTTCCTGATCATGTTTAGTTGTGCTGGTTTTAATTCGTTTGTTCATCTCATGAGTGTGAATCTCTCTGTGGGTTATGATTTCATACTTTTTAAATTTCATTATGACTTTGTCTGTCTATACAGGTGGGGCCGTTGGCGGGATATCCTGTCTCATGCTCGCTGTAAGCGCCGTCTCAGTGAACGTGACGTGGAAACCATCTGCCGTGTCATCCTGGTTTTCTGTCTGATACATTACCGTGGAGATGAGAACATCAAGAGCTTCATCTGGGAGCTAATCACCCCTCCAGAGAATGGACGAGAACCACAGGCTCTGCTTAATCACTCTGGTATGACTTTCTCTCATTATAATCCTTTTTTTTTTTTTTTTTAAATATAATTCTTCCAAGCACGGACCCTCAGGTGGTGTTCCATCAGGTCTTCAGTTTTTCATGGTCAATATTATCCAGCCACCTTTCAACTATCTCTGACATTCCTGTATGATTGTTGCATTTCTAACTTTCAAATTGGTTGTGAAGCAGCAATTACCTTCTGCTTATTCATCATGGAAAAATTAAGTAAACAGTATATATCCACACAAAACAAATGTCTCCCAACGTGACTGAAAGAAAAGACTAGACTCTTTATTGGGGTGCCTTTATAAAGCTACATCCTATGTAGGTTATGTAATAGAACATTAGCTTCATGCTAAACAAGCTTAAAGGTTTAAGTGCTCATAATGGTGCTCTCATTTCCTTTAGGTCTGTCCATCCCTGTCCCTCGTGGCAGGAAGGGGAAACGAGTGAAGGCTCAGAGCTCTTTCGATGTGCAGAAAGTTGAGTGGATCCGAAAGTATAATCCTGACAGTCTTTTGCTTGATGACAGTTACCGAAAACACCTCAAACACCAGTGCAACAAGTATGTTAGAACCATCAGGGACACTATTTAATTATATGCCGCAAAATGTTATCTTGAGTGTCTTAATTTCACTGTCCCCTTTTTAGAGTGTTGCTGAGAGTACGTATGCTGTATTACCTGAAGCAGGAGGTCATTGGAGAACATGCTGATTCTGTATTGAGAGGAGCTGATGCAAGGTATAACTATCATCTAATTTCATCACTGTAGATAAAATTATCATCTAGGGCTGCAACAAACGATTATTTTGATAATCGATTA
>SCHK01283455.1:0-22740 GCA_004124795.1 Poropuntius huangchuchieni
ATCTTTGAATTTGACTGTAAGTAAGTGACTAGTGTTGGGGAGGAACAAGTTAAATGCACCAGCGCTGCTAACCTAACTGCGTTTTTCATTAGAGTTACAGCAGATCAGATATTTTTAAGATTTTTGTCCATAAACAAGCTATTATTCCAAAAATAAACAAGGTTTTTACGTCACATCATATTGTGCAGCCTTGCAACCAATTGAACTATCAAAGAATGCTCTCTTTATTGATTAGAATGGGGAAGTCTGATTCATTTTAGCCACTCAGTTGATTCATATGAGTTACATATGAGTCATCAGTAGTGTTCTCAAAAGCATGCAATTTAAGTTAGCTTTTTTTAGAAATAAAAATATTTTGTTAGTTATATACAGCTTTTTTCCACTGTTTTTGCATTTTAAATGTTCAAATTCTATTAAATTGTTAATGTGAATATACTCATTATTATAACAAAGAACATTATTTGTGCTTTTTAAAATAACATATAATTTGATAATTATATAATCAATGTTGCCACTTAAAACAGGGGTTTTCAAACTGTGGTCCAGGGGGAAAATATATATTTTTTTAAAACATCATAGAAAATAATATTTAGGTAATCAATTTAATAATTCATTATTTATTTAAAATAACAATTAATAATTTGATTAAATAAATAAGAAATCAATTCAAATAAACAAACCTCACACCATACAGTGCTATAAGTGAGTAGAAAATATTTATAGTAATAATGTAAATATTTTCCAAAACATGAATATTTACAAAGTATATTGGGTCTTTATATAGCTGCATTTTGAATTTTAGGATAGGGGTCACTTGCACAAAGATGATTATACTTGGGGGCCCGTGGAATGATAAAAAAAACAAAAAACATTTCTTAATATAACTTAACCACATGTTCCCCAACACATTAAAAAAAATTCACATTACAGCAATTTATTTCAACTTATTTCATATTCTTGTCTGATTTCTTGTTTTGTTTTGGTCGTGTTCTGTTTGTCTTTGGTCATGAACCAGCCGATAAAAATCTAGATACTAAGGGCAAAAAGAAACCCCGAAAAACAACCCAAGCCGGAGGGGCAGGCGTTGACCTGGCAAAGATCGCTGCAGAACAGCAGGTCAAGCTACAGAAGGAAAGAGATGAGAGAATTGCGGCTATCAAAACAGCCAGTGCTGAGAAAGAGGCAGCAGGTGCAGTGGGCAGCGGCGGTTCTGCATCTTCTCCTGGAGGTAGTTCTAGAGCAGAAAAAGAGGTCAGGAGAGATGGCTCTGGAGACGAGGCTCTGGCGAGGAGTGTAACAGACACTAGAGGAAAAGACACAGGGGAAGGTAGGAGAATCACATAAGTTCATTAAATAAGGAAAACGTCTGCCACATAAAGACACCACAGTTGCATTGATATTTCTAATCATGCAGTGACCTCCATAAATTTTCAGGTGTGACATAAGAGTCCAAAGCCAGAAGTAATATCGAGGTGTATGTCTATATTCATGCATACAAATTATCATTATATAATGACTGTCAGGATTTTCAGGTGAGAAAATGTCAAAAACTGGAAGTGTGACTACAGGTTCGGATGAAGCCCTGCTGTCTGGAGACTCAACCGGTATAAGATTTGATGGTGTACTTAACACTAAATAAGAAATAATAACTGTTCAAATACAAAAGCAATTAATTCCTTCATCAGTACATTAACTTCAATTAGTATGATTTAAGTGTAGCGCTAACATTATTTCAGTGCCTTATTCACATTTAGCCACAGTGTGGCACTGTATGAATGACACAGCCCATGATCAGACTGAGGGGAACAGTTGACAAGATGAATGGTCCTTACTGGCAAAGGGATGTAGTTTAGGCAGTTTAGGCAAGTGATTTATAACTCAAATATAATTGATCTAGCCAACTGTCTTAATAAATTCCCATTTGGTAACTTTGTGATTAACTAGCAAGCTTTAAACTTGCAAACTTGCATATATTGTTCATCAATAGTCCAGTACTTTATATATATCATTTCAGTATTTGAACTCTTTCTTTTGAAAATGCATCGTCCCTAAAAATGTAATCAAAAGGCATAATGGATTTTTGCAATGAGCTTCAAACTGAAAGTACAACGTGTGGTGTTAATACTAATGAACACTACAACTACTGTTGATACTAATAAACAATCTTTTAACACTTCAACCCCACATTAACTTCCTTGCTAAACCTGCGTTCTTCCACCTCCACAATATTGCATTTCACCTCCTACTTCTAAGCCCAAGACACTGAATCTCTAGTCCATGCCTTCGTAACCTTTCCTCCACTATTTCAATTCTCTCTTAATTGGTCTTCTAGCTTAAAAATCCCTGACAGATTGCAATACAACAGTTGTCACCCACACCAAACAATCTTCCCACATCATCCTCATATTCTCATATCCTCATATAACGGTCTTATTCACTACAAGGTTCTTTTAATTTCTCAATGGTCTCAAACAATGGTCTTGAAACAATATCTTTTCTAACCACCATTTTTTGATGTGATGTTTCTTGTATAGAAATTCTTTCTGGCTCACATAAAAAAGGTAATTGTGAGAGATAAAATGCACTGTCCTTGTAGCTGCAATATATATAGTAGTTGCAATTACAAGAACAACATTATGAACATTTGTAAAATGCGAAAGTGTCAAATTGTGAGATATAAATTCACAATTATAAGAAACAAAGCTGCAATCAACAAGAAATCAAAATAACATTTTATTTATTTATTAACTTACTTACTCACTATAAGGCATAATCCAGCTTTCATATAGTTTTCTAATTCCAGGCATTTAACAACAACAACAACAACAACAATAATAATAATAATAAATTATTATTATTATTATTATTATTGTTGTTGTTGTTGTTGTTGTTGTTGTTGTTGTTATTGTTGTTATTGTTCTTGTTCTTGTTCTTGTACATTAACATTTCTCTGCATGTTGTAGGTATGGATTCAGCAGACCTTGCCGGTAACTTAAAAGCCAGCAAATCCAATAAAGATGGGAAGAAGGTGAATTAATAATACTATAGTATACATTCTATTGATTTATTAATTGCTCTAAAAGTCTTTGGTAATTGCTCTTTATATTGCATCTATCACTTTTGCCAGTTGTCTTCTAAAGATAAAGCAAGCATATCTAAAGATGGAGGTACACAAAAGCTAGCAATACAAAGCAGCAACGATTCAGACTCAAGACAGAATCAGGCTGAAGTGATGGAGTGTGAGACTGATGCCATGACAACAGCTGGAGGTATTGCTATTTCTTTTTCATTTTACAATGATACGGTATATTACTATAACTTACAAATAAATATTTGTATATTACAGAGAAAACAGACTCGTGTGTTTGTTAATTTTGAATCTGTGATGAAAACATTTTTAAATATTACAGATCTTCCTAATTTCGACCCCGATGACCTATACAAGTTCTCCAAAAATGTGGTAGTTAAAGTTGGCCAGACTGCTTCCTTTAAAATGCCATTACCTCCTCAAGACCCGACAGAGATCAGCTGGTTTAAAGACGGCGCTGAGCTTTTTGATGGTGGCAGCATAAAAGTAGTAAAGGAACCAAACCAGAGCCGTCTTCAGATAAAAGAATGCCTGCAATCTGACTCTGGGGAAATTAAGATCCAGCTTAAAAACACTTTTGGTACTGCAGAGGCCTTCTCTAGGCTTATTGTGGTCGGTATGTTTCTACTCCACTGAGTATTATATTGAATGTATTCTGAAATAAATATTTATAAACCTTCTCCCTTTTACATACAGTCTCATACATTTACATTAAACTGACACATTAAATATTTCAAACAAAAATTTTGTACCCCTGCAGACAAGCCAGGTCCGCCACAAGGCCCAGTAGAAGTGACTGACAGCTCATCTTCTGTCATTGAACTAAAATGGAAGCCACCAAGTGATACCTGTGGCTCTGAAGTGACCAACTATCTAGTCGAGCGTCAGCAGGTGGGGCAGAGTATGTGGAAGAAAGTGTGCGATTGTTCAGCCGAACGCCTGTCCTTCCGAGACAGAAACGTGTCCCATGGCAAAAAGTACATATACCGAATCTATGCTGAGAACTCTGAGGGTATCAGTGATCCTCTGGAGACAGAAGGCATCATGGCTGGAACTCTGAGTGAGAGACTACATGAGTGCTTATGATTAATGAACAGAAATTATACATATTATAAATAAATAAATAACTTAACCACATGCTCTGACTGGAAAACATTTTTCCACTTAAGCATGGCATCAAAACTTTCTGTGTTGCAGTTTACCCTGGTCAACCCGCCCCTCCTAAGGTGGTCAGCGCTTTCAAAAACTGCATCAACCTAACATGGACCCCACCAGAGAAAGATGGAGGAACCAAAATACTGGGCTACCAGCTAGAGAAACGCAAGAAAGATACAAACCATTGGGTGACTCTGAACCCAGCTAAGGAACCCATTTCAGGTATCTATGTTCTCTAACATTTCCACAAAAAAAAAAAAATATTAAAAATACATAGAGTATCTGTAAAACTCCAAAAATTTACCCTTGCATACAATTCACTGCCATTTCCAGATTAAATAAGCAATTTATATTGCTTTTCACATGAATGATCACACAGGGGCAGATTACAGTTCATTGCACAATACTATGTTATGATCTCAAAACACATTAGTGCATGATTTGTAAACTGCTACATTTTGACGCACATAACAAGATTCATATGTATGGATTTTCTGGCATAGAAAACTTGCTCGGTAACTCACTTTCTGGACATTGCACTTTGAAATTAAACATGCAAGAAGCAAAGTAATATTATTTTACATAAATGTCGCCTCAGGTAAATTTTTCCAGGTTGTTTTTTTTTTTCCCCCAATTACTGAGAACTTCACTGGTTCAACTACAGTTAGACAAGACTTACATGCTTTGATAAGTTACTCAACACTTCTCAAACCCCATCATACAGCTTTATATAGTTGTTCAAGTAAAAATCAAAAGTGGACATAGCTAAAGTGACATCAATGCCATGAACTTTCCAGCTAATAAACCAAATGAATGTATAGCAAGTGAACTGGAAAACCTTGATTATAATTACTGTGTGTATCTCAAGAATTATAGGGTTTGAATCCTAGAGAGAGGTTATTCATTTGAAGACAGATGCAAGGTTCAATGTAAATGGAAATGAATTTTCTGTACTTTTAATCTATGTAATTAGGAAACAATAGTTCTATGATTAAATGACCTCTAATTCAGATAAAACTTCTAAGAGGTTTAAAGGTTTAAGAGGGTCTAAACTTTCTTATATGACCATAACATATTACTTCTGACTAAAAAGTCTTTGATCTTCACATAAGTGAGGTTGGAATATTCTAATGCTTTACATATTCTTCTGGGTCATGTGTTTCATGGGTACTTTCTAGTCAAAACACTTGAGCACATCAAGCTGCAACTTGTCATCATTATTTTAGATGTTAAAATGAAATGCTTCTTAAAAACTGCAAGTACACATTTACCGTATCTTTACATTTGCTGAAGCATTGGCTACAGTATGCTATTTGGGGTTATTTCACTCTGAATTCTCCATACCAAAAAAAATGAAGTTACATTAAGTATTATCCTTCCCTCTAGTCAGTGTGAAATAGTCACAGACAGCCCTGCTCAAGGCTCTCAGACACACGCTCTCTCTCTCATCCAGACTCTTGCCCTCCAAGTGAAATCGACCAAATGTGTTACATTTATCACTATATTCTTTTAATTTACTGGGTGCATTTAAAAAACAAAGTCAATGGAGCAAGACTCAAACCTGCAACTCTCAAATCAAGAAAAATTTCTCTGAGCCACAACAACTCACGACCAGGTAAGAGGTTCAGATCCCCTAACACTGAAATCCTATAATAGCCCCTGGTAAGGCTTTAAATGGTCTAGCACTTTACCTGAGGCACCTCTTATGAATTCTCACAGAAACCTCAAGTCATTTTCAAGAGCTTACCGACTCTCTATTTCCATCTTATTTTCCCAACTGCTTGGTCGCACCAGAAACCAAACTGCTGTCTCTCATAAACCAACAATGTCTCATTAACCAGAAACATTTCCTTTAATTCAAGCACAATTGTCTCTTCACTTATTCCAGGAATACTGCTAATCAAATCATCCTGTTTCCTAATGGAATTAACACAATTTCACCTATAATTATAATTTATAACGGTCTTTGATTTCCTTTTTATACATACTCATACCATTTTTATTAAAACGGATCATTTTTTTCTAAAAATAATCTTTATGTGAAAAGGCTAGATTCAAACCTATTTCTTAATGAGCACAACAGCCAAATGTGTCATGGCTTCACCAGCAGATAACAGTAGACTAATTATAATCTCCAGACATGTTGGTTATCAAGTCACTGGCTTTACTTGACGTGCTACTATGACAATTAAAAAAACTCTGCTTCACACAGCTCTGAAGTATGCAGTGAAGGATGTCTCAGAGGGGTCAGAGTATGAGTTCAGAGTGTCAGCCATTAATATGTCTGGGCCTGGAGAACCCAGCGCTCCCTCTGCGATGATCTGCGCTAAAAATCCCAACAGTAAGTTCTGTTCAGAAAAAAAAAAAAAACTTATGAGATTATAAATGTACAATTTTGAGTTGAATTGAACATTTTGTCTTTTCTTTCTACTTTCCATCCATTAATTTTCAGTCAGGCCCCACTTCAAAGATCCTGTAGACTTCATGGTTGTAAGAGCAGGAAATTCTATCAGAATCAAAGTCGATTATGAGGTACTTTGATTTATTGTGCATGCTGTGGATTAAACTATGTGTCAGCCCTCATTCCCAAATGAACATGTCTAACAATAGTAAGAACATGTACATTTGCCCCAGTGTAAATTAATGTTAATAACTTTGTAAGTGCTCGCAGTTTCTGCTGTATTTAGTCACGCTACCATGTAGTTTAACAGCAGATAAAACGGACTCAGATTTTTGGCAACTAGTATTCACTTGTTCAAACTGTAAATCAGAGCAAAAATCATATAGTACATTCTAGTCTTAAGCGAGCAACAGTAACCAAGGGGTGAGGCGGGCTTACTGAAGCAAAGTAATTCAGCTCAGTATTTTTAATCAGTCATGATTTTTATTCTTTCAAACTGTTCACGTCAAGGGCTCACCACAACCTGACATCACATGGCTGAAAAATGACGAACCTGTGTCCCCCTGGGTCAACATTATCAATGTTGAGGACTCGTCCACACTTGTCATCCCCTCATCAAACTATTCAGACTCAGGTGTTTACACCATCATGGCAAAGAACTCTAGTGGACAGTCCAGCTTTGACATAGAGGTCAGAGTGGCAGGTAAGTCAATTATCTGAAAGAAAGAAAGAGAGAGAGAGAAAAGGGATGCATTTTACAATATATCTGTAAGATACTCATATATAGTCAAATCAGCGGAGAGGCCAAACATTTTTGAGCGAGTGGACCTTGATAAAATACGGTACTACTACTCTCAAACGATGGTGTGAATATGTTAATAGTACTACTACTCTCAAAAGTGCATAATTTTACAATACATAGGGCATAAATGGGGATGCAAATGTCAACAACTAAAATGGCAGTATTAGTTTTTGGCTGAAAGAGAAAAAGGGTTTTGGTTTGTAGCTTCACCAAACGTTAGCAAACCACTTACATTTATTTATAGCAGTTGTTCTCTATTCAAACAAGCCCAAACACAACATACTGTAACATTACACATAGATCTTGGGATAATCCTCATAGTGTGGCATGACATGCTGCTTTGCTAAAGATATAGGACATCCAGGATCCGACTGTGACTCGATGGTCATGATGCAGTGTTTTCCAACATCATTTGAAAACACTGGGAAGTTCAACACTTAGAAGCTGGATCTCAGGTGTGGTGGGTAGTACAATCAGTGACATCTTACAGTGGGAATGCACTTGGACTGGATTGATTGCTCTGATTGACAACTCTTGCATTTACCATTGAGTTACCAAGTAGTCCTTATGTTAATGTATTATTGTCATAAATGGAGGATTTTTCTTCTTTCCGACAAAACACAATTTTCTCATTCATTTGATTGGGTGATCCAGCCGTCAATCTAAGTGAGTTGGTGCCACCCTGGCCTTTATGTTATCTCACCACTAATACAAATACATAAGTAGTTTGAGAACATAAGATCACTTACAGCATCTTAAATCACTGCCATATCAACAACCTCCTTCTATATCCTGCATGTGCAATATTTCAAAACCTTTCCTTAAGCAGCCTTTATAAATTATGCAGAGAGCAAAAAGCAGACCAAAGTGCATCACCACTGTGAATGTGACTACAATGTCCAGTTTATCACACTAATAATTAGGCCTTGCTGCATGCAGGAGCAGCTCTAAGCGGGGGCAGTGCCCCTGCATGTGTCAACAAGCAACTCTCAGTGCCCCTGTAAATTCACATATAACCAAATATTCTTAATTAGTCTACTTTTTGTAAGGCTGTTTAAATGGCTAAATAAAACATGTGCACAATATGCACCACTACTGGCTATAAGGTCCTTTGAGGTACACAATTTTTATTAAATCCTTCATGTGCCAGTTTATAACTTTCACTGCCACACGTGCCAACCCCCTACAGCTTCAAAGATTTCTTAATTTTTTCTTCTGGCTACAGATCAACCAAAGCCTCCAGGCCCAGTGGTGCTAGAACAGGTTGTTTATGGTAAAGTCATTATCACATGGACTCCATCTCCAGACCAGGAGAAGGACGATCGACTGCATTACATGGTGGCAGAACGTGATTCCAACACACGTGTTTGGCGCACAATTGCAGACCGTCTGTTTTGCAACACTTACACTACCTCTGTCCACCCTGGTCGTGAATACCACTTCAGAATCTATGCAAAAAATGATATGGGACTTTCTGATCCCTCTAAATCACCAACGTGGGGTGTTAACGAGCTGAGAGGTAGGTTACAGGAGAATACAAACAAGCGTTCACTCATTTAATTGGCATATTACTCAATTTCTTATTACAGTATATCATAATTTGTTGAATGAAAGGAACCGTTTATCCATAAAATGAAAATTGTCATTATTTACTCATGTAATGCCAAACTTTAATGACTTTTTCTTCCATGAAACACAAAAGAAACATTTTTAAAAAATGTTTTAATGGTTGCTCATTTTACAGAGTTGTGAACTGTGTACTGTGAGGCTTTCAAGATTAAAGGCTGTAAAACCACACAAGTGGTTCATGACAATGTGTGATATAACAGGTCTTCTGAAGCCATACAAAAATAACAAAATCGTGAGATTCACACATTTTCGTGCATTAAATTAGATCTTTACAATGACTCGGGTGATCCGATTTTTAAAACTGCTCTGAATGATTCATTCATGAGTCTGATTGATCTGGACTAAAGTTCAACACACTGACTCAATGATCTGATCATAGCAGTACATTAAGAGCAAGCAGTACAATTCTCCTTTTTTAATACTCTTACAGGTTTGGGACAACATTAGAATTAGCAAACAGTAACAGAAATTAAACTTTTTCTCATTTCTAGCGCCACTAGTCACAAGCTCACCAGCTATGATAACTCTTGAGAGGCCACCTTCCATCTTGGTTCCACTGAAAGTCCACAGTCCACCAAAGGGCTTTCAGCTGTACATGACCTGCGCTGTCCGTGGCTTCCCCACACCACATGTTGCGTGGTACCTCAACAACGTTTGCATTAACTCCAACAACAACTTCTATATCACAAATGCATATGGAGTCTGCTCTATGTACATCATACGAGTTGGACCAGAACATAGCGGCGAGTACAAAGTGGTGGCAGTCAACTCATTTGGCCAAACTGAATGTGCCGCCAAACTACAAGTGAGAGGTACGTAATGATTATTTCCACATTTGAATGTGTTCGTGCTATCATGAAATGCCATCATGGATTACATTTTTATTTTGACTTTATTCTTTTTGATTTACAGATTGAAATTCAGCACTATGACAACCAGCTAGCTTGTTTACTGCAAACCAATATAGTGAAATATTTTATGTAGAGCTGCTTAGGAATAATATGCACTGCGAAAAGCACTACACTGCCAAGAAATATATTGGTGTATTACTGTTTGTGATATTTTATTAGATAAAATCAGAACTATTAACTGCATATTAATGCTGTTATAGCTATACGACTCGAATGTGAACTGTTTATTGAACAAATAAAATATAAATAGCTTTCTGCTCACTTCTCTGGATGGTCATTTTCCAAAAAAAGATAATCTTAGCAGAGGATGTTACACTACATTTTCCCCTTATTCAACAAAAGAGTTTTGATATGGAACACAAGGCATTTTGGATATCAAAAAAGGTTCAATACGTTACTACACCAATGCAAAGATTACCTGCCCTGGGCCAAATACAATAGATTTTGTACAAAAGTGATGCAAGTTATCGACGACTTTGCTGAAGAATAAACACACTTATTTTGCTGCTTACCTTGTGGCTTCAGGAGGTGTTTCAGGTCGTAGGGTGACGTTTGTGTTTACTCAATTTCCTGAAGTCCAGAGATGTCTCCAGGCTAACTCAAGCACAGGTCCTTGCAATTTGCCTGGCCCCAGACTTTGAGACAAGCTGTCTGGGCACGTCAAGCTTGGTAAACCCCTGTCAATGTAAAATGAAACCTTCCCTCAGGGCTCTGAGGCAAATATGCTGCCACATGAATATATATTTTTTACAAGGCCCGCGTTCATATCAATATTAGACCATGAATATTATATCTGTAAAAGCTTTCAGACATAATCAAAATGCAATGGTCGAAAAATCACCTCGAATAATTGCACTCAAATAACTCTTACCAGCAACTAATGCTTCAATTTTAAGAGCCATTTAAGATACACTTTAATTGTCCAATAAACATGCAATATGTTCGGTCATGTTACAAGAGATCGTCATCCTACTGTAAATGGCAAGGCCTGTATAGGGTAAGTGTCTACATTTAGGACACATGTATGACTTAAACGCTAAACTCACTCGGTTTTTTGATTGTATCCTAACATTTCTGAAAATAAGTGAACTACTGAGATGAATCTCATAATTAGTTTGTTAAATAATGACAGTAATAAACAATGTCTTGCTTGACACTTTCTTCAGCCAGACTTCAGCTTCAATTCAAAAGTCGAACACCAAAATAACATGATAAACAAGTTTTGTTTTTTGTTTTTTTGCAATGCCTGACATCACACAAAACAATCAAATTTAGCTTCACACACAGTCACGATCAGAAAATGATATATGAATATGAATATCTGCTTCATGGGCTGGACATCCACCCCACCCCAGCTTCTCAAATAAAAGCTTTAATGTGACAGCTGATTGATTCAACTGCATGGAAGGTTTCCATTCGGTCCACCAATGTTCTTAACTGAACAAGCAGCATTGACGCAGAAGCTGAAGGAGCAGCGAGATTTTAAAGGTGAGTTTTCATTTTCTTTGACATGCAGCACAGGGAACCATCACGAACAATTCACCATTCCTACTCACAGCTCACCCATAGTTATGAATTTCATCCGTCCTTGAACTGAGAATAAATAATGGAAACAAATTTGGCCATAAATAATGGTTTTGAGCACATGATTTCATTTTCACAATGGGAAGACAGCTGCACATGTAAAACGGAGGGAAAAAGCACTGAGAGTGATATTCTACACCACACCAGCAGTGGTTTTTCCTCTTAAGAGTTAGGACAGGCGAATATGTAAGTAGTCATCTACTGGCATACATTATTAATCTCTGCTATGAGAATCATTCCCATCCATGCCATCTCTTGACTTAACCTTGATCATTATGTTTACCAGAGGATGTGTTATGCAGAATTATACAAACTTCTATTTGAAAATGCATGCCATTTTTAGTTCAAATTTTAGTTACAAATATTTGTAATAAATCAATGCAATGTAAACCTTGTGAAATCTGGAAAAGCAAATCACATTTACACAAGACTTGTTTTCAGAAAATGCATCTTAATAATGTTTTTCTTGTAAATATAAGTCTAACAATATTGCATAGTTCAAACAAGAGCAATAGTGAACAACAGCCACAGTCACCATTCACTTTCATTTACATAAAAAGAAAGAAAATGGCATCCGAGGCTGTCATTTTGCAATTTGCCAATGGTCTAAAACAAATGTAATTAAAGGAAATAATCAAGACTTATAATCTTTTAATCATTTTTTGAGTGCATTTTTGATGCATTTCATTTGGCTTTGTTTTTTCTACTTTGTTTTGTACACGGGAGACAAATAAAATGAGTCAGGCAGACAAATAAAGTGAAAGGGGGAGGCTTTTGGATAGACTGTACAGCTTGAAGGCAGATCGATTGACAAATGTTCAGGAAAGATGAGCAATCTGAATGAAAGGTTAAGGTTAGGACCTCAGAACATCATCATCCCAGCCTTATAGTGCAGAGCCATTGCTTCAGCCACTAAAAAAAAAAAAAAAAAATGTCATTTCAGATTTTCTTTTCCCTCAGCAAGACACAGTTACTAAGCACTGGATGATTGTGTCAGATCTTTTTGGTTCTAAGATAGGCAGAAAGAATAGTTTACGGCTCACATAATTTAGTTTTATTCATGTGTGATCTGTCAAATGTTGGATAACTGTTTCTTTCCCCTTTGGCCTTGTAAAAGCATTGCTGAGGATCCTGTGAATCCAGGAATGCCAATAAGTTTTTTACTGCCAGTCTAGTATTACGCACCATGTGATATGTATCAAATCAAATTCTTAATATATCTTTATTGGTTAACTTTTTGAAGGTCATGGCCTGATATATCTTCTTTAGGACCATTAGGGGAAAGAAAGAGGAACACCTTTAAATAAAGGTGCAATGAGGTGCAAACTCTCTGTCTGGGGTTTAGGGCTTGGCAGTTTCATTACTTAATCTTTCAAATGATTATTTGAGAAATGCAGTAGGTTTTATTACTACAGTAAATTATAAAAAATTATGGAACTTCACATCAACAGCTTTATAAAAAAAATATATATATATTGACAAAACCTGTATACAGATAATTTGTTTAGTATCTAATAAAAATAAAACATGATTTTGAGAACAAAAGTTATAAAGTTGTGAAAATAAAATAATATATTTAGGAGATTTAAGGCATAATGTCGTATGAACAAACTAGAAATATTTAGAAAAAATAAATGAATCCCAATATTACAAGATGCGATCACAAAATGAATAGGCCTCCGCAGCAACAGCAAAATGTCTATACAAAAAGGAAGCAATTGAATTTCAGGATTTACCAAACAAAGAAGTCTTGTGGTGCATCAGCACAGTAATTATTACTATCTGAACACATCAGTAGTTGCAAGAATTTAATTTATTCAGAAGAAACAAACATTCATGCTCCACTTTGCTGTTTTCGGCCACATTACTTTGATGTTACTTTCCTAACAACTTTATTCTCATAATATTACAATTTTAATCTCACAATGATATGACTCTCATAATTGGCTTTACTCTCAAAACACTTACTTATATTTAGTGTGTGTACTGTGTGCACTTTTCCACAAGTGGATGGGATAATATGCAAGTTATATAGAGACTTTGTCTCATGTTTAACGTATTTTTAAAGCTTGTTGTTTTAAAAAATAAAAGACAAACTTACAGCAGCTGGTTGTAATGATTATATATAACAGAATATATACTGTTTTCCATATACAGCCTAATTTCTTGACTACTGCAACAAGATTAAAACACGTTCTGAAGATGCCACAGCCTGCAGAAGAGATTCCTGCTGGTCAGGGTAAGTTATATTTGAATCAAAACATTATATTTGCAATGATTTACATGATTTAATGACTTAAAATATGAAAATAAGACCTAGGCATACTGTGTTTGAAGGCATCTAGTGCTACAAGAATTCAACAGCTGAGTTATTAACCTGCAATTTTAAAAGCCAATCGTCAAGAGAACACTCTGAATTTTAGTTTTGACACACACACACACACACACACACGCGCACGCATAATAAATGCACTACCAAGCCTAAAACATTTATGGTAGCTTAAAAGTGGTAGCTTATCCTTTATTTTGATACCTCATTTATTTTGGTCCAAACTTCCAAGGAAACATTGCCCTCATGTGGTTATATGAATAAATATCAAGTAAAGGCAATGAAGATTGCAGTCGTTTCTATTTTGATAACGTGTGGCTTATTTACAAAAACACAATATTCAGTGTTTAATATAGCACATAATGTAACGATTGATGCAATTTAATGATTAAAGCATATTTTCTTTAAAGTGGAGATCAAGAAGAGATCTAGAGTGCCTGGTGTTATGATCACCCAATATGTCAAGGAACTGCCACGTGGAAAAACTACACCTGATTTCACCAGAAAACCAATTGCTGTGACAGTTCAGGAAGGTATAATATAATAATAATAACAATAACAATTATAATTAATAAGTGTTGCTATTGTTAAGAAAAGCCCAAATATAATTTGACAGTATTTAAAAGACTTGCTCTGTTCAGTTGTTCATAAATTCACACTAATAATTGATATATTGTCTAATAGACTGTTCTGTGAATTTGATTAAACATTTATGTGTTAGTTGAGCAGTCATTTAGCTATAATGAAAAAGTAGTACCTTCGGGGTAGTAGATCCTTCATAAGCATAAACCTCAGAGATGATGAATGGATTGCCTTTCTGTAACTGCAGGCAGAGTGGCCATTTTCAAAGCGGTGGTGAGCGGAGATCCAGCACCAACTGTAACATGGGCTCGCAACAAGGGTGACACTTCTGATCCTGAAAAATATAAGCCAAGATATGATGAAAGGAGTAGAGAACATGCTCTAGAGGTAACACACCAATGCCAAACATTTGGATCTGAAATTACAACATTATCATACAGTACAGCATATTATGATGATGGATCCTTCTGCAATCAAATTATTGTTTCATTCAAACAGATAGTAAATGTGCAAGTAGATCAAGCTGATACGTACAAATGTTTCGCAACAAATCAATTTGGGAAAGCCATGTGCACAGCTACATTGAGTGTATTTGCAGGTAGGCAATGTATTTTTATTTGAAAAAGCACAATATTTAAGAATATTACCATAATCAAATCTGTGCAGAACAATGCAATTAGATCTGTTGTATAATCTGAATGCATGCTCACATTTATGCAATGTTCTTATTATAGTTCTTTTCTTTGCCTTTTAGTTGGATTCAAGAAAAAGTCAAATGATCCATCAAAAAAAGGTAGATATGTTAATCCTGAAATATAAAATAAATGTAAAGGGGGGATTTGATTTACATGCTGTATGGATAATGTATGATGTTTTATGTTTTGTTTGATAAGATGGCCAAACCAACGATCCTGAGGACTTCAGGAAAATGCTTAGGAAAACCACGTAATTGTTTAACTTCTCAATTGTCAGGGAAATTTCGAAATGTCTCTTATAAATCAAAGTTACTTCTTTTCTTTCATCAAAATGAAAAACCTTCTGTCTAGAATTGTCAAGAAGAGAAAAGAAAAACCCAAGAAAGAGGGAGAGATTGATCCAAAATTCTGGGAAGTGATGCTAAGTGCCAAAAAATCTGATTATGAGCGCATCTGTCACGAATTTGGAGTCACTGACTATCGGTGGATGCTAAAACAGCTCAACCTGAAGAAAAAGGAGAAGGAGGACGAACAAGCAAAGGTATTTGTCAGCAATTTAATCATCTGATGCTGGTGTCTCACTAGATTTGTCAATCAATTTCTAATCATTTTGAGTTGAGACACCCTTCTGCAATTGCAACAGCCAATTTCTCTAATAATTTCTAGTGTTTTTTAAAAGGATATTCAGTAAGTCTTAAATTCACTTCTTAACTCCCATTTTTTTTATGTCTTACAGGTGGTTGAAAATGTTGACAACATGAAGCCGATTGAAGTGAATACAAGTGGCAGAGCTGAGTTTGAGTTTGATATGAAACTAAAGGACGCAAACAGTAAAATTTATCTTTATAAAGTAAGTTCAAATGATATTTATACTGATTTAAAAAAAAAAAAAAAAAAAATCTAGGACAAAAAATCATATTTAAAACCCTTCACTCTTTCCAGGATGGTGAAATGCTTGATTATGGTGATGGCACTGATGATTCCTCCAAACACAATATGAAGAAGACCGGTGATAAATACATGTTTAGCATAAACAAACTTGGCTTAAATGATGGCGGACTGTACCAAGTGGATGTTGATGATGTCAACATTATCTCAACGACTTTAGCAAGTAAGAAATTATTTTAATTTTAGCATTTCAAATAAAACACTTTAAAGAACATCTCTACATCCATTTTATTAAACATTTCCCTATAGTTCCTGACGTGGAATTTGATGGTAAGCTAAAAAATGCTAATGTGGTTGAGGGGCAGGATGCCGTGTTTGAGGGCGTTTTTTCTGGCCCTGTACCTCAAATCACTTGGTGTGCCAATGACATCTCTGTTGAGCATGGAGACAAGTACAATATCACAGTCTCTGAAGACAAGCTCACCCACAGATTGGTAGTAAAGAACTGCAAAAAAGAGGACAAGGGTGTGTACACGGCTATTGCTGGGATTAAATCATCCAGGGCCACCCTTGCGGTTGATGGTAAGTCTTCAAGAAGAACAAAGAAACATCATCTTTCAGCATACTTTTACACTGCCATGTATATCAAACAGGCCAATAATCTCTTATTGTTTGTTATGCTCTATGTCACATCAGAGGACCCTAACGCCAAGGGAAAAGGTCGAGGTGGTGCAAGTGACGGAGCAGATGATCTTGCAAGACGTCTGGCAGATGAACAGGCCAGACTGCAAAGAGAAAAAGATGAAGCAGCCAGGAGAGGCAAGGGTACAGATGGGAGAGGTGATGGTGCTGATGGGAGAGGTGATGGTGCTGATGGCCGTGGTGATGGAGCGGATGGCCGTGGAGGACTTGGTGGAGATGGAAGAGATGGATGTGGAGATGCAACAGGGAAGTATGGACAAGGTGGCCTTGGAGGACTTGACGGAAGTGGAAGGAACGGACTTGGAGGAGATGCGACAGGGAAATACAGACAAGGAGGAGATGGTAAAGATGGAAGTGGGAAGAGCGGAAAGGATTCTGGAATGGGTTTGGGAGCAGATGGACTGGGAGGCCAGTCAGCTGTGGTTGGATCTAGTGGAGATGGTACAGGTATGTTAATGACAAAATTGTACAAAAACGCTGTCAACATTTTACATTGCGTATTATTTAATTTCCATGAACAACCTGCCACTTAGTCTTAGACAAGTTATTATAATTCATTCAAATGCATTCGTTCCAGGTGATAAAGTGCACTTTGCAAGTGGCTTAACAGACAAAAACGCTCTCCGTGGCAAACCTGCAGAGCTAGTGTGTAAACTAAATACTGACAAAATTGATGGTGTGTGGTATAAAGATGGAAATAAGGTATGTTTGTGTATCGTAGCTATATGTCACTTTTCACTGACAAATACAGAGTTCGATATTCATATAAATCTTTTTCATCAGCTGACTTCCAATGATGGAGTGGTAATCTCTAAGGATGGTTGTACACATAAGCTCATTATCCAGAATTGCAAGGATTCTGATGCAGGTCTATATCATTTTGAGGTGAACGGTTGCAAGACAGAGGCCATGGTGAGAGTTGGAGGTAATCATAAGAAATTTTCATTTTTACATTTGGCTAGAATGAGGAAATTACTGTCAGTTTGGCAATTACAAAAATCTTTTCTGCTGTAAATTGCTTCTGTTTTTCCCAGATCTTCCAGAATTTGATCCCGATGCTTTGCAAAAGTTCTCCAAGCCTGTGATAGTGAAAGCAGGCCAGAGTGCATCTTTTAAGATGTCATTTCCTCCACAAGCCTCACTGGAGATTAAATGGTTTAAAAATGGCTCAGAGCTTCATGATGGTGGTTCAGTGAAAGTAGTGAAGGAATCAAACCACAGTCGTCTTCAGATAAAAGATTGCCTGCGATCAGATACTGGTCAAATCAAAATCCAGCTAAAAAATCCTTTTGGTTCTATTGAAGCTCTGTCAAGCCTTATAGTACTAGGTGAGTACAATAATTAAACTGTTACCAAAACAAAAAGACTACTATATTTTAAGTAACACACATCTGTTCCCCCTGACAGACAAGCCAGGTCCACCACAAGGCCCACTAGAAGTAAATGAAAGCACATCCTCGGTCCTTGAACTGAAATGGAATCCTCCAAAGGATGACGGTGGCTCAGAAGTAACCAACTACATAATTGAGCGTCAACAGGTCGGGCAGAATACCTGGAAAAGGGTTGGGGATATTTCAGCTAACCATCTAACCTTCAGAGACAGAAACGTGTCTCTTGGAAAGAGGTACATCTATCGCATCTACGCTGAGAATCTTGAGGGCATCAGTGAAGCGATGGAGACTGAAAAAATCATGGCTGGCTCCTTAAGTAAACTCCTTAAATCATTACTGCTACATTTTTCATACTGAGAAGTACTGATGTCATCTAATATTTATATTACCTATATGTTGGCAGTGTTCCCTGGTCCACCAGGCACGCCGAAGGTGGTCAGTGCGTTCAAAAACTGTATAAACCTAACATGGACCCCACCAGAAAAAGACGGAGGAAATAAAATCTTGGGCTACCAGCTAGAGAAACGCAAAAAAGATACAAATCAGTGGGTGACTCTGAACCCAGTTAAGGACCCTATACCAGGTATATATATTTTTTTATACACACTGAACGAAAGGAACTGACTTCTAGCTCTACTAAATGTTGAGTCTGAAAAACAATTGCTAGGACAAATCAATAAATAACCATTAGCAAGCACCTAACTTAAAGTTCAATGACCTCAAAACACATAAGTGGTCTCTGCCTCTTACAGCTCTGAAGTATGCAGTGAAGGATGTCTCAGAGGGGTCAGAGTATGAGTTCAGAGTAACAGCCATTAATATGTCCGGGCCTGGAGAACCCAGTGCTCCTTCTGTGATGGTCTGCGCTAAAAACCCCAACAGTAAGAAACAGTCACAATGATTAAGAAATTAAATGTAGTTCGAACATCTTCACTGATTTTGAACAATCATTTTCAGTGAAGCCCCATTTCAAAGATCCTGAAGACTTTATGGTTGTGAGATCAGGAAATTCTATCAGAATCAAAATTAATTATGAGGTAAAGGTCCACATCTACATACCTTACATACTTCTATGTAGTTAATTATCTTCTCCAAAAGGAAAAAATATCAAATAAAATCATATTTGGCACACAGGCCTCTCCACCGCCAGACATTACGTGGCTTAAGAATGGGGAACCTGTATCTCCCTGGAACAAGATCATTCATGCTGATGGCACGTGCACGCTTGTCATACCCTCCTCAAAGTATTCCGATTCTGGAGTCTACACCATTGTGGCTAAAAACTCAAGTGGGCAAGCAAGCTTTGACATCGAGGTTAGAGTAACAGGTAAGCTACGTTTCATTTAAACAATATAGCTGTGATCACGCAATGTAAACAAGTTTAATTTTGCATGCTTTAAGCCTAGGTGAGGCCACACCTTCAGAGACAACAAACTAGCAAAGAATATGTCAAAGAGTTACTAATAAGTGAAATATTCCTATTCCTATAAAATATTCCTACTTTATGTGGCTACAGATGAACCCAAGCCTCCAGGCCCAGTGGTGCTAGAACAGGTGGTTTATGGCAAAGTCATTATCTCGTGGGGTCATTCTCCAGACCACGACAAAGATGACAGACTGCACTACATGGTGGAAGAATATAACTCCAACACACGCATTTGGCGCAGAATAGCCGACCACCTTCTCTGTACTACCTACACTACCAGCATTCAACCAGGTCAAGAATATCACTTCAGAGTCCATGCAAAAAATGATATGGGAATTTCCGATCCTTCAGAATCACCAACATGGGGCGTAAACAACAACAAAGGTGGGTAGCAGGACCACTACCAGTTCAGCTAATTGTATTGCACAATGCTAAGTACTTTTTTTCCTTTCCTTCCCACCAACTAGCTACAATGCCTTCAACTGTGTCAGCTGTGGTCACTTTGGAAAGGCCACCATCCATCCTGGTTCCACTGAAACTCCACACTCCACCAAAAGGATACCAGTGCTATATGACCTGCGCTGTCCGCGGCTGCCCCAGCCCATACATTGCATGGTACCATAACGGGATTTGCATCAACTCCGACAACAACTACTACATCACAAACACATCTGGCGTCTGCTCTATGTACATCCTCAGAGTTCGGCCTGAAGATAGCGGCGAGTACAAAGTGGTGGCAGTCAACCAATTTGGCAGAGCAGAATGTTCTTCTACATTAAAAGTGAAAGGTATGACAGCTGCAGTGTTCATTTCAAGGCTTGAGAAGTGTTTACCACAGTCACCCGATTTACATGATGGTTTGTCCTTTGTGAACAGTCACGTTGCTAATAATTTTCAACATGGTTACGTAATGCAAATGGACTACAGCCTATGCCAGAGCTCGTCAAAAAGTGACCTGCAGGGCAAATATGGACCGTCAATCATTTTTATGCGGTCACAGATTGATTTAGACAAATTAGCTGCACTGCTTGATGCATTAGAGCACTTTCTGTGCAAATCTCTATGGTAAGCTCAGAAGCACTCAGCAGCCAGCAATTAACAATTTTTTTTTTTTTAACTAATTGTATAAGACAGATCACACTAATGTCCTCTATACTGTCCCTTTTGACAAAGCTCATACTGTGTGTACTTGCATTGCATTATCAATTGCAACATGACTTGTTTTGAAATTCAATAATACACAAAATTAAGCCAGGGTACCTAGAATGAGACCAGCATGTTTCAGTCATGAAAATGAAATTGCTAAGATCTGGCAATTACTCAAAATGATCTGTCATTTGGATAATTTGGCTTTCTGAAAAAGTAGATGAAAAGCCCTGGCCAGTCCATTACATATGTAAATCAAATTACTTTTACAAACACATTTTTCTATTCAGCTTTTACAAAGAAAGTAAGGTTTACCAGAAAAACAAACAAACAAAAAAAACTCTTAAATATCATGTTTGTATAGAACAGTTGGTCATTAATTTCATTCTTTCTCCTTTTTTCTACTCTGTATTTCAGATTGATCTGACTCCACTGGACGTGCTAGTTTTCGCTCTGCTTCTGCCACAACTAATTTCCTGCGTAAATTTAAGATAGGACAGTACATGCATATAAATGAACATAGCCATGGTGGATTGCAACTGAGAACACACAGAATTTGCTATTATACCAAGTGATGTGTAGCCTACTAATAACAAAAAAAAAAAGTTGGAAAGTATTTAAGTGTATGTGACTTCACAATATGCAAATAAACATTTTCTGGCATGTTATTCTTTGAGAATTTAATTATCATCCCTAATGTTCCATTAATGAACTAGTGAACTCTACAGGACATTCTTTTTGGGCGTGGTTGAAAAAACTTCACAGACATTTATTCTCACAGCATTATCCTTCTCATTGAAATTACAGTTTAGAATATTCCAACAAGTTATGCAGCACTCAGCAGTACAGTGACATGACATCCATGTCTGTGATAGCGTGAGAACATGGATAGTACTGTTTCAGATTGCAACCTGAATAGTTCCAGTCTCAGCATGGTTCCTTACAAAACCAACTCCAATATCAGGCATCCCTGAAACCGCTATTGCAAAAAGCAAGTATGTAGTGCATAACTACATAAATAAAGTATTAATTTCAGTACTCCACAAATTTTTTAAATGAATGAATACAATAAATGAACACTAACAAATATGCCTACAACAAGATAATGTTTATATAAATATTCACACTGTACTGGGCTGGCTTACATTTACATACTACCACACCAGTGGGTTGACTCGGATTTATAGACGACTGCTTCAAGGACTGCTTTTTTTTTTTTTTCTTCATCTTCTTCTTTTTTCAGAACAGATTTCAGATAACAGTTTTCTGTGACTGAGCGATAGTATCATCTTTGCCACAGTCTCGCTACTGACAGGCAGTCAGCTTGTGATAAACGCTTACCTGAAATCAACACTGCCTTGTTATCACTCCTATAAAAGCTGCAACACTACTTGTACTCCCTTCTGGATACCGATATCCCGATATACCGAACGGAGTGTTCTCGAAATCGGCCAAGAAACACACCTACGGACGCTTTGGCCTTTTGGATTTGCCGCGCTTCTGACCTTCCACACCAGTCGTATCTCAAGTATCGCGCATGCGCATTTGCCGCTAAGGTTTGGTCTGTGATAACCGGAGCAAAATTATGGGGAAAACTTTGCTTCTTTTAAAGATTTTAGTGTACATATCGTTTATACTGTAGCCTATGATTCAGCGTTGACATATTTTTTTGTTGACCAACATTACCTGTTCCCTTAAAAAAAAAATTAAATAAAAAAAATACATTGTTTTTATTATTATTATTATTATTATTGAAGATAATAAACTCTATGATTCGTATACATTTCATCATGGTAATCCACACAAATTAACACACTTTTATGAATTCAGAAGCCACAAGTAAAATGCAAAATGTAAGCTTTAAATGCAATATAAACAGTTTCAAGTAAACCTTTTTTTAAAAGAAAATGAGGGGTATTGTTGATGTTTCCTATGTTTCCTATGTTCCTACATTTAAATTTCTTGAGGTTTTTTTTTTTTTTTTTTTTCCAGCCATTTGACCAAAAACCTA
>SCHK01283472.1:0-15695 GCA_004124795.1 Poropuntius huangchuchieni
TAATTATAAATTGATATCATGACCAAAAAAAAAAAAAAAAAAGAAAAAGTGATAATATTTTTGGACATATTGCCCAGCCTACTTATAAGTATTTAAAAATAATGAGAAAACACTTCCAATTCNGTGATAATATTTTTGGACATATTGCCCAGCCTTCTTATAAGTATTTAAAAATAATGAGAAAACACTTCCAATTCCTTCAGTTCATGATGTGTTCATCAAACATCAATGGTATTTCAGCACAATTTCATCTGTTACTTGGTAGAATCTAGTTACACAGAACTGCATGACACTCTCAGAACTACAGGTAATAGACACCTGATAAGAAAATATGGTTTTAAATGTATTAGTTGGCAGTAAATTATCGCAGATGCATGTACACGTTGACTTTAAGGGCATTTTTACTTGTGTACACTAAATCTTTTGAGCGAGACTTTGGATGTGAAAGGTGTTAAACAGACTCTGAGGTGTTTCTGTTGTGTGAAGCAGCAGAGGTTTGTTAGCACGAGCCGCTCGCATTAATTACGAGAGGATCATGTTTTCCCAAGATATTATGCTTTTTTTAATATTGATAAAGGAAAGCCAAGGCCTGGCTGTGTGATTGTTAGGACTGGTTTTTCTGGGGTTCTTGCGCGTTAGCAGCAGATAAACAGATCCTGGGACAGGTAATAAACAGGCTTTTAATTGCGGCGTGCGACGAACGCGCAGCTCGTTTCATTAGCCATAAATAATTTGGCCGCTTGGGTATGTGCATTCTCAATTACCCATTCTTTTTGTATTCCAAATTACAGATTCTTTCTGATGTTTCTTTAACAATATTAACGAGCTATGTAAACTAGCCATTGGCTTTTTTTAGCTTTGAGTATTTTTAGGTTTTTGAGATCTGAATGTATTTTTTGCAGAACAGAAAGAATATTCACGGTGTCTTTTATGTGTGATGAAGGTGATCAAACTTCTGAATCAGTGTATTTACTACTGATTGTTCATTTAGTTTCAGCTGCTCATTCTGTAATTTAGGGTACAATTCTCATAAAAAGTGTAAAAAACATTATGCTTTCTCAATAAAACAATGATTGCTAAGCTTAATCGTTCAATACCATTTTAAAATTACAAAGAAAAAGATATTTTTCTCTGGTGGTGAGTTTGTCACAGACAAACCGTAACAGGTAACATAGTTGATAATTACATTTTGATTTATAATTTCAGGCCTTTTCTGGCCAAGTAAATGTTATTTTCCTGATCATTTTCCTCAATTTTATTTGAATTAAAATCATCAAAATATTGCAAGCCATAAAAAAAAATCCCCAACATAGTTGACAGGCAAATAATAATGTCCTTGACAGCCGGCCATTGGAGATCGCATTTAGAAAAAAATTAAGAGGACATTTACCAAAATGTATTCAAAATGTCACATGATCACATGGATTTGGGATAAACAATTGTTTAGTTTTCAAGAGGTGTTTGATTAGTAATATAGTTGACAGAATTTTGTGGACATAAGTACAATGTTTTACTTTTTTTTTTTTTTTTAATGTTACATTTAAACTCTGTATAAGGTATTTAGATTGTATGAACAAGTTTAATATAGATAATCTTGACTTAAATATTTTTATTTATTATTTTGAACTCAAGACTCATTGGAAAAGTGGATATGTAAGTACTTTAAGGTTGCACAAAATATAAATGTATTACAGTATGTATTATAAAATCTATGAATAAAATATTATATTTCTGAGAAGAAAAAAAAGTTAGAAAAATATAATTATTTCCAGTGCACATTAAATATACCCAATGACCCACTGACGAAGAGTATATGGTAACAGCATTTTTTTGTTTGTTTGTTTTGGAAATGTAACATTATTGGAAATTCTTGTGAATGCAATCATATTTTTCCATGCAATCTCTTCTCATAGAAATCAGATGCTCATAAGCACAAGAGTGGCTGTACTAGTCGTTGTGCATCTATGTTGGTTTTGTTAGTTTTAGTCACATATATCAGGGATTTACAGTGGTGTTTACTGTCCTGCAGAGCAGCAAATGTCTCACATTCTGCTCTGCACGTTTGCAAGCGATGCATTACAGCTGCATGCATTCGGTCTAATCGACCTGCGATCCGCCTGACATCAGCAGGAGATTACGATGAGATTATTCAGTGATTACAGAGATGATCAGTGTCTGAATTAAAGCTCTAACGATGATATTAAGCAGCTTCTTCACTATTAGTGCTGGAATATCATTTTTACAGCCACAATGATTCACCGGGGGAATCAGTTCATATAAACTTAGATGGACATGAGCTCTGCATCAGCAGAAGGGCCGAGTGTAGCCTGTACATAAGTCAGGGACTAATTAAAATGTCCTTCCTCGTTAGTGCTGATTGGCCTGTGTGTGTTGGCCAGTCTGTGTCTCTGGCACAAGAGCACGCTGCCAAATTTAGACATGTGTGTCACTGGTCACGCGCCCATCAGATGGACCACAGCAAAACTGGGGCAGCCCATAATCCCTAAAGAGCAGGAAGCACTCTCTCTCTTTCTCTCTCTCTCACACACACACACACACACACACATTCACGCACAAACACAAGCACACACACATTCTCAGAGTCATCAACTTAAACTTTAAAAATGTATGTACTTACAGTATTTCTTTGGACATGATAAGTGTGTGTGTGTGTGTGTGTGTGTGTTTGGAAGGCGAACGTGTGTGTGTTTGGAAGGCGAACGTGAGTGTGTTCTTCTTAAGGATGGCAATTAATGGTGGCGTTTTTCAATACCCAAATGAAATGGATGGAAAGACGTCACAGAAAATAAGATTGGCAAGACAGACTCAGAGAGAACGAGAGAAGGTGTGAAGTGAGAAATTTGGACAGTTTGGATCTTTTTCTCTGACTAGCAGTCAAATCACACACACACACAAACACACACACACACACACACACAAACAAACAAGAAGCCAGTTAGCAAATTATAATATAATCCATTTTCTTTCTTCACTGTTTACATTCCTTTAAGACATAACTGTCTGTTTAATACTTGCCGAGAAGGGTATTTTGAAATAGGTTTGCAAGTATGTGTCCGTTTAAGCGCAAGGAGACATGAAAGAGGAATCAATTCTGTGTTTGCGCGCTTTACGAAACACTGCTTTCTGTGTGCACGCTTTGAGTGTGTGTACCAAATTGAGTTCTCTTTAGCCTCTTTGTGTGATTGGATGGTTTAAAACGCTTGAATGTTAAAATTGGCAAGACTTAGAAACACTTTCAAAAGATCACCTACAATCCATTTCACCCCTATAAGCGAGTGAACAATGCGAATTAATGAAGGAATTTTATTTCTATTTCAAGATAGCCCATCGGGCAGGGCGGTGAAACCTTTTTGTTGCCCAACTGGAAAATACAATAGTATGAGGTGTTTATTGGAAGTTATAGTACATTAAAGAAAGATCATGTGACATTTACATACGCCAGGTGACTTGTAATGCAAAAAAAAAAAACATTTTTGCAAAATATACCTTTTTCGAATTGCATGAAAAACGTAACTTTTTTGCGAAATATATGTTTTTTTTTGTTTTTTTATTGACATTTCCATTAGGTGTATTTTCAATTTTCTATTTCAATATGCACAATTTGAATGGTAATGGAAACGCGCCTATTGTCTGCACACAAACACACACCGCATATGCGCATGGATATCACACGTATGTTGAACAGACTTCGGACACATTATGAAATCATTCAGGAACGGAAAGTAACAAGCAGCAGATACTAATTCACCATTAACACCTATGTCTGGCTATGTAATAATAATAATAATAATAATAATAATAGATGTATTTTATAGGTGTCTTTCACAGCACTCAAGGACACCTTACTACAAAAGTTAAAAAACAAAAAACAAAACACAATTAATACAAAGCAAAGACAAACAAATCAAACAATCAAATCATTAAAAGCTATTCTAAACAAGTAAGATTTATTCTGAGTTTTAAAGTGGGAAATAAAATCCACCCGGCGAATATGCAGTGTTAAAGAATTCCATAATTTTGAGGCCACATCATTTAGTGAAGGAGAATGACAAGCAGCAGCTTCTAATTCATAATTAACATTTAAGTATACGGAGATAAAACAATGTCCTGAAGCTTATCAGTAGTCAGTTCTCAGTACCCATCCCTAGTATTAACTGCAGTCTGTGAAGTTGATTTTCAGGGACACCAAATAAAAGAGAATTACAATAATCAATCCCTGATGATAGTGATATGCTAAGAAAGTGATGAACAGAGCAATGTTACGTAAATAAAAAAAATGCAATATGTGAATTATTATTAATATGTAAACCAAAAGAGGGCAAACCATCAACACCAAGACTTTTCACTTGGGTAGAAATATTAACTAAACAGTTATAAATAAGGAAATACGTTAACATCTTGCAAACATTTAGTAAGCTTGAGAGGAGAATGAGGATTATTAGACTTTGTAGATATATACATTTGTGTATCATTGGCATGAGAATGAAAAGTTATACCATAAGTGCAATATATGACCAAGAGGTAAAATATAAATAATAAATAAAAGTGTACCCAACACAAACCCCTGTGGAACACCATAAAATGGGCGCAGATTGAACGTTCTTAATCTGTAATACCTGTTTTTTATCATTTGAACACCAAAGAAGTACATTAACTGTATAGTGTGATTAATTAGGATGTTTTTTTACAGGCGAGCTGTGGGGTGGAGGGCGAGGAATGACATTGTGATGTCTGTCAGCCATTGGCCATGGATGATGTCATGGTCTATCGGCCCAACCCTATTTGTTAGAGTGTTCTGCAATGTTGCTAGTGTGTTACTAGGTGGTTGCTAAGATGTTCTGAGTGGTTGCTAGGGTGTTACTATGTGGCTTCTTACTGTGTCTCAGGTCGATGTGCGTCTGTGGGATTTTTTTCACGTTTTATGATCCTGCAGGTGTAATTGCTTCCTCTAATCACTTAGTAAAGTATTAGCACACACTCCTCAAAAACAGACGGTTTGAGGAATCAATCAAACGCTGCGGGAATTATGCATGCACTCAACTTTAAGAGGTTTTAAAAATTGGTAGACATATAAACAAACTTATTTTTATTCAGTAATTAAATAATCTTTTAAGCTGCAGGTTGATTTCTGCACCGTTGGAGAACCCAAATGGAATTGCAAGTGCAAGGTTTGTTTGTGGCCATTATTTCATTAACCAATTCCATCTGATGCCACTAGTGGCTCGAAATTACTCAGTAAAGCTTTAAATGATCAAGTGTCCTTCCACCACACAGATGCTGTAAAGCATATTGTGTATTTTGTGGCCTTTCACTGACACCATGCAAGAAAACACTGAAGATCCAGGGCTAAATGAATGAAAGTGGAGCAGGATTCACGCGGATCACAGTGTGTGTGTGATAGGTGTCGGATCTGAGCTCCCCCCACGAATGAGCATGTGAAATAATCCCGTTCCCCAGTGCCGCCCGCGGACGGCCGCGTGACCCGGGGCGAGAGAGAAACCGGACCTGATAGTTCTGCCGCATTTGAATGTTCCTCTCAGAAACACTTTACATATTCAAAGAGCATTTAGTGTGCAATTCTCTCTCATGTCCGGGGTCAGTCCGCGGGTCGGCGAGTCCCTGCTCGATTGAAGTTCTGCTATTTTGCGAGGTGCAATAACACAGGGAGAGCAAACATAAACAGGATTAGTATTATCGCAGGCGTGTGTGAGAACTAACTCGCATATTCAGAGAAATGCAGATAAAGGCATGAATATGTAAAGCAGCCGAGTTCTTTTGAAGATGTTTGGAGCTCTCCTCTTCAACAGACAATAACGGCCTTACAAGCTCGCTTATCAGAGGGGCAACTATTAAAAATGTAGTCGAGAATTGCTTTTTATCACTTGTGTTGCCTACACACATGCACGCGCGTCACCGGCACATGCACTTGCATCTGTGAGACCCGTCAGATCCAGATTATAATCTGGAATTTACCGCCGGATTGATGTGACAGTGAAAGAGCAAACGGTCTGTTCTCCAAATGTTTGCGTTTTTTTCTCCGACACAATGAAGAGAAAATTGAGTCTATTTGTCAGCGGAGTCGCGGATGAAGAATGAAAAATAATTTTCTAAAGGACGTCTCCGTCTCCTTCCCCTCCCCGCGGTGAGAGAGCAGAATCTCCGACAGTTATGGGATCTTACAGATGGCGGACGCGTCTAATATCGAAACGACACCGGGATCGGCGCCGCGGCAGATACCAGGATGTTGATTTATAGATGCGGCTCCGAGAGTTAATTGCGGCGCACAAGTTTCAATCACTCTTTTGGGAGGTTTCTAGGACACGGGGCTGCAAATCTGCATCAACAAACACACAAACAAACAAACGCATCCATATTTCACACATTCATTTGCTTATTTGTGTTTACTAACCTCGAGACTGCACAATGTCGCTAAAATTGCCCTCCTTTCAGAATTCAATAAGCGCGATGAAACATTGACAACATGACTGCGTATGTTTGTTTCTGCTGGATGGGAATCAATCTTTAGGAGTTGGAGAGAGTTCACACGCAACGCGCACTGTGTGTAAATCATCTGTGATGTGTTTAAGATTCGTCTTCATTTGATTCGCTGTGATTAAAATCAGTGGAAACCGCCAGTGTCTGAACTTCAGAAAACAGGGGAAGAACAGATGAAGGGAAAAGGGGGGAAAAAGGAAATGCGACACTCCGCCGCCCATGTCATTTAAATGTGTGTGTGTTTGTGTGTGTGTCGCAGTAATTGCTTGCAGCTAAAATTTCATGAACAGTATTCCTTCAGAAGGAGTACAGTAGATTCGCTGCATGCAGACACACATTTGATCCGCTGAGCTCAATATCACACTTATGTCTGTGTGTACAACCAGAGACAAACTTGTGCAGCAAAAACACCAATACTTCACCAACAGTGAGTTTCCTACAAATGCCATTAAAACAGATTATTATTATTCAGGTCTCTGCAGTCGCATGCCCACAGATCACTTAATAAAAAGATTTGCTTCAAACTGTCTCTTCAAACATATTTGCCCAGGTTTGTGGAATAAAGGTCTGTTCACACCAAATACGATAACTATCGCAACACAGACAAGTGAAATTGTTGGAATCACTTACAGAACAATAAATTATAAAAACACTGATAGCCAATCAGAATCCATCATTTTTATAGAGCTTGAGCATTTAAAGCGACAGACGACAAAACTGCAGCACACATTGACAGAATAATAAACTGTCACCGCCTGTTGGAGCGGAAGCTAATGACATTATTGCTATAGTTATCGTTATGTAGTAATCGTTCTTAATGTGAACAGGCCTTAAATCTTCATAATCAGAACAGAACATATTACTTTGTTTTCTATCTGTATTTATTAAGTTGAATTTTTTGAAAATGTACATTATTTTGAAATGTAACATTTCTCTATGGAAGTCCATTTCAGTCACAGAATTAAAAAAAAAAATAATAAATTTAAAAAAAATGAAAATTTATATCTCACAATTTTTACTTTTTTAGACTCTTAGACTTTTTTAGACGCAATTTTGAGAAAAAAAGTCAAAATTGTGGGAAAATGTCAAATTGTGTATTGAATTGTGAGAACATGACCGTGGCGAAAAAAAAAAAAAAATCGCAAGTCAGAATTCAGAAATAAAAAAATAAAAAAATCAGAATTTCAAGATTTAAAGAATTCTGAATGTTTTTCTCTGAATTACGAGTTTATACAGTTTTGACTTTTTTTTCTCTCAGAGTTGTGGGATGAGTGGGATACACACTCATATTTCTGAGAGAAATGTCAGCATTACAAGATATAAATTGAATTTAAATTATGAGTTTAAATCTTGCAAATCTGACATTTTTCTGATTTTTTTTTTTTGCCACAAAATAAGGCAATTGAGACTTGTTCTTAGAATTGCAAGAAAAAACTCTGAATTGTGAGATAAAAAGTTGCAATTGCTTTTTTAATTATTTTATTCAGTGGCAGAAACAGGCTTCGATATTTCTCACAATTCTGCAAGATCATTCGCAAAAACTGACACACCATTTTTGCATCTTTTTTTTTGCACACGGGTCAATTATTGTGATATCAAGTATTCCACAAACCTCTAAATATCAAATAAAAATTGAACTGGTTGGTTGCTTGACATGTCAATCAGATGGTCTCTTTCTGTGTAAGTGGGCGGGTCTTGGCCAAATTAGGCAGCTGACCACATGCTGATAGTCCTGATGGAAAATGAACTGTGTGTGTTCATTTACATCAGAGCAGAATTATTCACATCTTCATGTGAGTGTGTGTATTCCTGTTGATTTTGTTGTAGAAATAGAAGGAAATGTTATATTTTACCCCAGAAAAGAACTGATTTGAATTGATATTCAGTTTTGTAAGGACACAGAAAATGTGCTTTTTAAAGAAAAAAAGGGAGTGGGGTCACCACTGTCTCTTTCTCTGCTCTTAATTTCTTACCAGCTTCATGTCAAAGCGCTTCCAGAAAGAGCGAGAGAATAAAGCAGTGAGAGCAGAAGTGTGTCGTGGATGAAACGTCTCCGGCGCTCTGGTGACAACATGGCCGCCCTCCCTCTGGCTGCCGTCCAAATTCCGCTCGTCTTCTGGGAAAACAGGAGGAGAAATGGAACAACTGGTTTTAATGAAACAATTACAAGACACTAATTATTATGTTAATGTTTGCCTACTATCATCAGGAACCGCTAACAGCCTTCTGCACCTAGAGGTTTAACAGCACTGCGTTTCTTCCCCAGGAAACAGAACGCTTTTCAATAGAGACACATGTGCAGGAATATGTTTGAGGCCGTGTGTGTGTGTGTGTGTGTGTGTAGGCCTGGGAAAACACACGCCGTGTGCTGCGGTCCGAGTGCTGGATGTTCCTGGCAGGTACCGCGGCCCAAAGGTCAAACACATCCAAATTAACAAATGAAACAACATCCATCAAATAAACAAAAGAACATCACACATCAGCAACTTGCAAAATGACAACTTTACTGGGCTCATGAAATGCAGTCTCAGATTTTTATATTATGTTTCTCAAGGTTAGTTTATACTACATTTGCACAAAAACAATCCAGCATTTGTAAAAATATTCATTTTTCATCCTCGTTTTCACTTCCTGTGAAAAAAACATTCATTTTAAAGGAGCATTTCCTCTTACAGAAACCGAGGTAAACGCCCACTGCTGTGATTGGTTGATTTCATCACACTGTAGCCACGCCCACATTTACAGCAGTTACTGTGTGGAAATTGCACTTGCTTAATCACCTAATTTTCAGTAGATAGTTTTAAAAGTACTATTATTACTTGCGCTAGAAAAGACACTGCCGCTTAAAAAGGTTTAATAATGTTAAACACTAGTTTGATGTTTTTGTAAGATTAAAAATGAATGCAAATATCAGGAACATTTTGATTTCATTACCCCTTTAATTAGTTTTTATTTCCCCCCTATATTTGGTTTAATGCTTCAAAAAGTTCAATTAAAATAAATAGTTCAAATTCTGTTATAATCATTCACCGTTTGAATTTGTATATTTACATTAAAACATTTACATTAAAAATATGTATAATCTATATACATTTATATATTTATATTATTATATTTTATATTACATATAAATATATTTAATATATAAGCACAACCTGTTTTTCTTAAATATATGCATGCATGTGTTTGTATTTAAATATACATAATAAATATACACAGTGCACACTCAAATATTATGTTAACAAAATATTTTATTTTGGATGCGATTAATCGCTATTAATCATTTGACCGCACTATGTATATATATATATATATATATATATATATATATATATATATATATATATATATATATATATATATGAGCAGCATGAACACTCTTCTAAAGATTATAAGTCGATTTTGGAGCGAAATGAGGGTGAAAAAACGATGACAGTATTTTCATCTTCGTATGAATTACTTCTTTAAAACAGTATGAATAAACAGCGAGTCCCGTGAGAGACTAAATCAAATGTGTGTAAAGGTCACTTCGGTCTTTCGCTTTGTTTCACAGTTTTGGTCAGCGACCAAAAGCCGTCCAATGATTGTCTGCTGAAAGATATTCAACAGTTATGATTAATAAGCTAAATATGGCAGCGGCACTTCTCTATTTCCCTCGGTCCCCGCAAACTGAAACATTTCCAGCCAGGCGGACTGAATCCAGCGCCGTCCAAATGCTTAATTTCATTACATGGTATTAACACACACTGGCTTCCCCCGAATGGGGCGGCTTTGAGCTCTCAGCCCTCAAACAATACCCCGAGCAGCCGGGGGCCGCCGGCACAAACGCCACGCGGGAGAGCCGTTTCATAATCCTGAAGTCTGTCAAATATTTTGATATGTCCCGCCACCTCCCGGGCCTTTTCCGTCCTCGTGAACAATCGCCTTTCCCCCTCGTCAGACGGACAGACCCACCGGTTCCTGACAGAGAAAACCCGAGCTCACGCCGTCCCTGCAGCTGCTAGTCTTCCCATGAGCAGGCAGGACATCGCTCTTAGGAAACGCCTCTTGACCCGGCCCGACCGCCACACAGGTTACCCACAGTGCACTGCTGTCTGGCAGGGTCACGCTCCAGAAAGAGCCAAAGAAAAGCCCAATGTGAGAGCTTACTGTAAAATCAAGAAAATGTACAAGAAAAATCATGGACAAGAATCTTTTGCATGAGCTTATCCAAATGCTTTTTAGTAATTTATATTAGTGTTTTTGAACCATACTATAGTAACGTGTAATATATTGTATATATTATAGTATTTACAACACTTTGTTAATGAAGGCTACAGCATACTGTAGTATTAGTGAACTGATAAACTGTAATAAATACTGTAGTATACTTTAATTTTACTGCAGTAAACTGTAGTGTATTGTAGTATACTATTGTAATATTGTAGTAATATTCTCTACAGTTGTAGAAAACTTAGTACAGTATGGGTAATTTGTTTATATTGCTATAGTTGTTATATTACCACAGCAACTATAGAATTACCACAACAAATTAATTCAAGTACTTTACTATAGTATGGTTCAAAAACACTGTAGTATTACTATAAATTGCTATAATATATTTTTTTTTTATTTATTTATTTTTTTATGTGGTTGTTGTAGTGCTTTCTAAGAGAAATTGTAGATTAGAACCATAATGATTACTATGGTGTGTTCAGAATAACCCCTACTACTGCTGCAGTGTGTTTACTAGGAATCGTATGCATTTTTATTTTATGCGTGATGTACCACAGAAGACTTTGCTAAAATACAAAAACGCACACTGTCTGAGATACTGTATCCCATAATGCACGGTGATCGACCTGGCCTTCCATTTCTGGGAGTATTAAGATTATTATACCCTGCACAATGTTGTATGTTAGTATTATAACACAGTCATGGCCTATCCCAAGACCAAATTTTATGTTATAAAACGGATAGTTCCGGTCCTTGATTCTGATTGGTTGAGCCGTGTTCGAAGCCATTGTAAATTACACTACAAACCTACACCTTTGTTTACTTTGTGTGTTGCTTGGCAGCCACTTTGTTCCAACCACAACTGTTTCTGAGGAACTACATTGTTTGGTGCTTTGCGTCGTGCCTAACAACGCCCCTTAGCTATTATAAATTCACTGTAAACCACGGCTTCTTGGGGCTTATTGCTTTATTACCAAACCAGAACTAAATCAAGTAAACTTCAGTTAGAAGTATTTCTATGTCATTAAACATTACATTACAGGCAAACATAAACAGCAATCAAAACAAGACAGAATACATCATAATCAAAATATCTGTAACTCTAATAGTGGTATTTTTACTATAGCATTACACAATAGCTAAATTCAGATGAATTACAAATACAGTATTTAATATTTAAATGTGAACTGACGGTACATTCAGGCACAGTATGATTTAATCAGTCTGGCTGATAAGAAAACAATACTGTAGTAAAGAATGTGATGCTATGTACTGTTACATAAACAAACGATCAGTAATCCTCCATTACCTTTTCAGAAATGTGACATTGGAACTAATGACACGTTTTTGGAGCAACAAGGAGGCAGTGCTATTGTATGACGTTGCTTTTATACAATAGTTCGATAAACAAGCATTTAATATTGAGTACCTTACATTTATAGACATGAACTTTGTCTGTTTTTGCTCTGCCGATGAAGATAGTTGCAAACGAAGCCACAGCAGAACCGCTGCTACACGTAACACAGTAGGTGTTTATGAATAATTCAGTGTTTTTGAACGAATCGATTGAAAGAATGACTCGGTGATTTGCTCATTGAGGGTAATTTGTTCCTAAATGAATCAGCGTTTTTCAGCAAACTTGTTTGGATGGTTCAGTGACTCACTCATAAAGACGGTCAGTTGTTTCAATGCTGAATTAATTACCCAGACAGCAAGCAGTGTCGGTCCATATCCGGCCCGCATCTGGCCCGCACAGATTTCACACGGGCCAGATATGGGCCAGATCTGGACCAAAACTATGTTGCTGTTTGGGTAGTGTTTTGAACAAATCCAGGGAATTAATTATTAAATGACTCCCTCATAAAGAGTTGATTCTTTCATTCTCAAATAAATCACCCTTTTTGAATAAATCGATTAAATAAATGGTTCAGTTAATCAGTTGTTTCGGTGCTGAATGAATCAGAGTTGGTTGAAATGATTCAATGACAGTCAGTTGTGTCATTCCCAATTGAATCAGCTTTTTTGAACCAACCAGCTAAATCAATGACTCAGTAGGCCACCAATATAGAGAGTATTTTTTCCCAAATGAATGACCATTGTTTTACATAATTTAGATTAATGACTCAATTATTCACTCATAAATACATTCATTTGTCACCACCTACAGGTGTAAGTACTGCAAAATGATGCAGTAATGCACAGACTGACAGAATATCTGTCTAGAACAAACACAGACTGAATCAGAGTGACACAAACTCTTTATGACTCCAGCTTGACCGATCAGCTTTTATAACCAGAACTAAATTTTCTATAAATGGAGTTTTGTTAATTTGATGTAAGATCCCTGCCAGTGTTGGGGTTACTTTAGAAATTTAATAGTTTACAGATGCAAGTTACTCTACTTAAAAATGTTTAAATTACTTTATTAGAGTAATGTAACTGATTACATTTGATTACTTTTTGATTAGATTACTGTGTGTGTGTGTGTGTGTGTGAAAATATTCAAATGTAACCTCCTTTTATAATCATTAATATTTTCAAAAGTAACTAATTTAATTGCTCTTTTTTTTCTCAGTTACTGTAACAGATTACAGTTACGTTTATTTTGTAATGAAATTACATAATTCTGTTACATGTAACAGGTTACTCCCCAACACTGGCTCCTGCACACGGACACCTTTGGCCTAGTGGAATTCTAGAAAATAAACTCTTAAAACACTTCCTAAAGTTGCCGTGAGCGTAGTGTGCCGAGAATCTCCCGTCCGATGTGAGTCACGGCAAAGTTTGCTTGAAACTTGCAGACAGCGGCGAGGTGGAATATACCATGAAGGTAACTTTGCAAACTTATGTCGAGCAGACATGAATATTTATAGAAAACTCCCAGCGGTTTATGTTGCGATAACAGGCCCTGACTGGTCGAGCCGTTGGTCCTGAGCACCAGATGAAAGGAAAAGGATCCGTCGTCTTTTCCCGGCCTCCGCTTCTCTCGCGCTCTGGGACACAATAGCCGAGCGGCTCTTCAATTAGTTTGCCATCTCAGACTGACGACTTGACAGGTCCAGCTAATTGTTAATCCAGCCATAAATGTTGCTCGGTGTAATTAATCACATAACAAAGCAGGAGTTTCCAACAATGGGATGCGTGTCGGAGCGAACCCAGTGGCCCTGAATGAAGGTGCGACCCCATTACAATAAACATCTCAAAGAGCCGCCCGCTCCGAACGGCAGGTTCGGCCAGTATTTAATCTTCATTTAGCGGCGATATGTTAGCACTGACTGCGGATCGGTGTGTAAATACCACCGTGCGGCCCGCTGCGGCTGAATGTTAATCTGGAGCTCGCTGCAGAAAGCGCTCGGGGTCAAGCACCATTCATCATTATATGAAGAGGCATTCCGCCCGATTCACATGGCAGCTGGTGCCAGAGAAAAAAAGGTATTCTTTGAAAGGCCGGAGCGAGAGGAGGGGTGTGTAAGAACACAAGGTGTCACGTCAAGAGTGAGTTACGTGCCATGCCGATGATGTCATCTCTCCGTGACCTCCTCGCTCACAAGACCCCGGCGTTCCTGGGAAGGGCGATCGCACACAAAGGAGCGGCTTATTGCACGCTAATGCGTTTCACTGCCGTGACCCATAAATGCATTTTTGTGTGCGTTCAAATTATGATTAATATGTGTTTTGTATCTGGTAGCTGGGGAGACGACGTGGCCAACAAGAGCTTGCCTTGTTCAGATGAAGAGATCCCCGGGCCATGAGCGCTCAACGGGACAAATGAGATGATTTGGGAAAATGGACAGGGGCACGAGATTCTTTTTTCTCTCTCTTTTGGAAAAAAATGTACAAATGGGTTTTTTTCTTTAGCGTGTGAATGATTGGAAGTCTTTGAGTGTGTTTAACAGAGTTTACAGTATGAGGTATTAAACCACTGGAGGATGTTTCAGTGATTACATCAAGTTCAGAGCATGAAACCCTGTTAACTGTGGTAAAAGATCAGTACAAACGTTTGAGGTCAGTAAGGTTTTTTTCTTTTAAGAAATTAAAACTTTTATTCACCTTGGATGCAATAAACTCATCAAAAGTAAGAATAATGACATTTATAATGTTACAAAATATTTCTATTTCAACTTAATGCTGTTCTTTTGACCTTTCTATTCATCTGTGAATCCTAAAAAATAAAATTGGTTTCCTCAAAAATATTGGGCAGCACAACTGTTTTCAACATTGATAATAATCAGAAATGTTTCTTGAGCAGCGCATCAGCATATTAGAATGATTTCTGAAGGATCATGTGACACTGAAGACTGGCGTAATGATGCTGAAAATTCACTGTTTGACTGTTTTTAATCAAATAAATGCAGCCTTGGTGAGCAGAAGAGACACATTTTAAAAAATCTCACCAACAAACTTTTGAATGATAGTGTATGCTCATATACTTCACAAAGATTAGTTGTTCTTCTGTTCATAAATTATAGTATCTTTCCTAATTCCTCCTCATGACCTCACCGTGACTGTATGTGGACCAAGTTTTTGATAATTGATGTATAAATGTGATCTGTCGTGTGTTGAAGTCAATGAACTCTAATTTAGCTTAGAAGAAACTTCACTATAAATGAGAAAACTATTCCAAGAAATTAAAATAAGTCACAAAACTATTTGCCTTATTTCATGTCATATCTTATTTATACATAGATCTCAGAAGATCAAGAACAATTTAACTGCTATATTTAAAGAGAACATTAATATATCTAGTAAATTTGCAACAGCAACACTGATCATTCCACACACACACACACACACACACAGTGTAGTTAATGCCCCCTGGAGTTCTGGAAGTTCATGTCTCTTGTGTGGTTCTGGCAGGGCCTTGAGGTATCCGGGTGCAGGAGAAAGATCTTTTTGTCTGAAAGCATCCGTGTTTAAGACAAAAGCAATGAAACTCCCCTCCTCATCCACACACACACACACAC
>SCHK01283505.1:0-16354 GCA_004124795.1 Poropuntius huangchuchieni
GTTCTATGGCCCCTTTAAATCACACCCTAAACTCTACACCACCCAGAATGAAAACTAATGAGTGAATTGAGCCAATGTTGAACAGCTGCTGTTAACAAGCAGATTCACTGAAAAAAAAAAAAAATGAAATTACAACTGACAATCAGCCACAGCCTTAGATCAGTGGTTGCAGTCTCTACTAACGAGCTGATGAGTTGAATCAGGTGTTTGATAAGGGAGACATACAAAATGTGCAGGGCAGGGTGCTTGCAGGACAGGTTTGAAAACCACTGCAATCAACTGAAATAAAACAGCTGAGGATGATTAAACAACTCAACAAACAGCATTACCAGCTTCACACATTACAGTCTGACTTTATTTCTACCATATATCTACAAAAATTACTTGAGAATTAATAGACATTTAGATGCTTTATTGAAAACGTTTTGTGTGACCTCCCCATTATGTCGATCAGTGTTGCTTTAGTTGGGCTCTTGACCCTTGAATTTTTAATGCTAGATTTTTTTCTGGCTGCTGTAACTGTATTTATAAAACACATTTGTTATGGCAAAAAAAGCCAAGAAAAATTGTTAGTATATTTTTGGGTTATATGGATTGTACTCATTAAGAAGAATGACGTGTTGTGGTTTCTAATTAGTTTAATGTTATATAATAATAAACTATTATGAAGAATTGTAAAGCATCTTATGCACAAAACCTTTAGTACTACGGCATCATTTAGACACTTATAGACATCAAGAATCAGCCTATGAATCTCAATGGCGAGTCAGAAGCTCAATGCTGCAATGCATGCTGGGTACCAGCACAGTACAAAACTCATCCATGACTCCCAGCATGCATTGCAACAAGAATAAATTATGCCACTAAATTGTCCACTTATTTTCTCTAATTCTTTCTATGTGCTTTTCTTTTTGTGTTGTATTGTTTTTGTGTTTTATATTAGCGTGTTTTGTAAAGTTCAGAGTTATTTATTTATTTTGGCTGATTGTCTCCACTGTTGAGATTCATTCGCTGATTTTTGATGTGTCTGTTTCATAGCACTTTAGAGTTTTTTTTATTTATTTTTTTTAACTGTCAGTGTTTTTAACAATCTTGCATAACAGCCTGCTTATTCTTTTGCTCTAGTGTGTTATTACAACATCACTTTGGTAAGAGAAGAGACACTGGAAAAAAAATCTGTGTATTTGTAACGATGGCTATATCATTAGCAAAACATAATTAACATTATTATAGATTTTGCCTTGGGTTTTTTTCGCCATTACAAATACATTTTAAAACACATATTTACAGCAGCCAAAGAAAAGTTAATGTTAAAAAGTCAAGGTTCAAGAGCCTAATTAAAGTAAACACTTATCTCCATCATGGTAGTTAAAAAAAGATGATGAAGCTGTGAAGCTGGTAATGCTGTTTTAGGAGTTGTTTGATCAGATCTTGAGAGATTTAATGTCTTCTTTATTTTAATTGATTTAATCTAAGCCATGGCTGAAGTCAGTTGTAGTTCTTGTGTTTCTCTTTCTTCAGTGATTCTGCTTGTTAACAGCAGCTGTTCATCACTAATGCTCAATCGGCACTTAATTAATCACAGAATTATCTCATTAACTTCAACACCGATTCAGTGTTTCTTTAACACTCTGTAGTGTGCACACATTATAAGTTTTCATTTAAAACTATGCATTTTGCTGTGGGGATTAAAGGGTTAAAGATGTAAGAGCAGCATGAAATGTAATTTAACAGCAATACACTGTAATTAATTTATATTCAAAAATTGTAGAAACACAGTTGCCAGTAAATTCCTGTTAATTCAAGGAAATAACAGCAATTTACTGTAAAACTTAACAGTCAGATTAACCAAAGGAAAAATATTTTTAATGAAATATTAGTGAAGGTCCATAGAAAACAGTTATGCAAAGTCATGAACTGATAAGTAGAGTAAATATTTAACTGAACTGTATTAATGTGCTTTTGCACAAGAGAAATCTGTTAGTTTAATGTAGTTTTGTGGGTCACCATTGTGCTGGAGAGTAGAGCCTGTGCTTCAGTCAATGATGAGCCACAAACACTGATGCTCTGCTGCTTTATTTAAAGGCTGTAACTGTGTAGCTGCCTATGCAGCGATTATATTTTTGTTAAGTAATTTAACACATGCATGTGTGTTATAGCTGATGATGAGCTGCAATGATTTGAGTTAAAGAAAAGTTTTTAGTTATTTAAAGTGTTTGTAGTTTTATACTATGAACTATTTCTTCTTAGTGGACTCAAATGAAATAAGTTCACATTAAAAACACTGTATGCATACTAGTATTTTAACCTCGAACTGTCTGAAGCAATTGGAACAGAGTTCATTTCCATGGTAGTATAACAGTAACATACTGTAAAAATGAAGAGCTGTAAATTAACTGTAAATTTATGTCAGTAAATTACTGTTATTTACAATTATATACAATTAGTTGCCAGGAATTTCCTGTAAAATTATGTAACTTTACAATCCTGTAAAGTTATTGATGTTTTAATCAGGTTACTTGTCTGGCGTTAATGAAGCATTAATGTCGAGCCCTGGAGGCTCAGCCCCGGATGGCCCCGGCCCTATATATATATATATATATATATATATATATATGTGTGTGTGTGTGTGTGTGTGTGTGTGTGTGTGTGTGTTAAAAAGAAAATGTTGCAGAATATCAAAACATAAACATTGTGACAGCTTTGACAAACATTCACCATACAGCAAATTGCAGTTTTCAGCATTTTGTAATAATGTCCTTAGAAGGTTGTCACGTTACAGGTTTTTGTGGTTGCATTTACTTTGCCCACGTTATAGTTCTATTGTTTACACTAACATTTTACACATCCAAAAACTGAAGTATATCCTTATACCAATGGACAATTTGATAAAACTAATACTGAATGGGGTGCACAATGCTTCAGCTTCATTCACTGAGGCCCCCATTGTGCACCTCCCCCCACTCTTAAGTGAATGGTACACTCCAAAGACACGGAGCATGTGAATCAAAATGAAAACACTGAGTGCCATCAGATATACACCAGAAAGAAAGGAAACCGGAGGGATACCAAAAAATGCAGACATATTCTACCGAATCAGTTCGAAAGCACCTGGACTTCCTCTAATATATTATGTAAAACACTCCATACTACAGGCTTAACATCGTGACACACCAGTTGTCTTATTAGATCACAGACCGGATTCTGAATGCTTCGGAATGGGAGAAAAACCCTTCGCCACAAAGGATGCTAAAACTGAGTTATCAGCGCTTCGTGTAAGCAGTTAAAACCACTAATCTCGAGCTGTCACAACGGTAAGTTCTCTGTTTTTTTTTCACCAAGTCCTTTATTGTTCAGATTTTGTGCGCTGTTTTTGTAACCAAAGAAGTTTTCAAATCTTAATGCATCGCGAAAAAATAATTCAACATGTTTTACTGATAGTACTAACTTAAACATTGGGAGGTTTTATGTGTTGGAGGGTTTGTTCAGTCCTTTGTCCACAATGCGTTTGATTACGGTGGGCTGAATTACGATGTCAAAATGAAGTATCACAAGACTAAAGAGCTTTTAGGAGTATTGTCTCGAAGATTTCTTCGCCATTTATATCTATATGTGATCATTTTTGGCTGCGGACTCGTTGTCGTTGAGCCATTGTCCAGCCCATTGTGTGTGCGCGCGTTCTTTTGTTTCTCGCGCTGTATACATTATGCCGTATGTGGTTGTTTTTGTCCAATAGTGTGGATAACTGCTGAGTACTGTGTCATGGGAGCAGCAACAAGCTGCTATCACAGTATGCACTGCTATAGTGCATGATTGTGTAGAAACGTTTTTTTTTTCAAGAGCACTTAGAAGGTATCCGCCGTGAAAACAAGCGGGATTGATCTCGTGCTCGATTGCTGTGGAAGAGTCACGTGTTTCTCACGACAGAACTCGCTTATTGTTTTGTTATGTCGTCACTGTTGTAATCATATACTCATACTTTACAAAAAATAAAATAAAATTCTAGACGACCGATTCACAGGCATTACATTATATTAAATTGGAGGTGACAGTACAGTTTTAATATTTGTTTTGTTACATCGTTTTTTCCCGTCTTTTGTGTTACTTGTCTGTAGGTATAATTATTTATGGGTGTCAAAATGGCTTAAAGAAGTCCATGAAGTGTTCATTTGAAGATTTGACTGATATTAATAGATTTGATACTGAAATCTTAATCTATGGAATTCTTTGGGACTGATACCTGATAGGTTAATTATTACAGTAATTTAAATAATGAGACAATAGGTCTGAATTCACATTAATACAAATTAAATACAAATTCAATCAAAAGGCATGTTCAAAACACTTAAATACTATTACCTTAAAACATTCTGTTTACCTCTTTAATGTTTCAGACCTTTGGGTGGAAATATATATCATTTTTGTATCTTAGTTTCTTATTTTTTTATTTATCTTGTGCATTTCCAGTTTGAGCAGAGTGGGGCTTTATTATTAATTGTTTTTATAATCTACTATCAATTATATATTATTATTAATGAAATATAATGAAAACATTATCTATTTTTTGATGAAGAACAGAGCTTTCACTGAGGGAAAAAAACAAACAAACATATTTTCTAAAAGATTTATTGCTGATTTGGTGAACACCTCTAATGTGCCATAGATAATTGATGTATTAGAAGGCTGGTCATTGTCCAACCACCTGTCCATTATGAAACATTTATGAAAAACAAAGCTTTTTACACAAACAAGACAGCAGGATTATGCAAGGAAAATATTCTTCACAAAAAAAGTTGTCACAACAAGAAATGTCCTCATCTGTTCAAGGATTACAACAATCATAAAAACATTCAGACACGCAGCTGAGTGAAACATCGCCCCAACACACGAAGGCATGTTAAAATAATGGGTGGGGTGGAAACAATGTGAAAAGCGCAAAGTTGTATAAAAGCCAAGTGCTGTTTTCCATAGTGATGACTATTATGTAATAGTAGATGAAGGAAGCAGCAGTGCCCCTCAGAGATCCATATCTAATTGAGTCAGGCTGCAGCACACCAAACATTTCTGTCTTTGATTTGTGGGAGAGTGGAAGATGAAGCTCGAAAGAGAAATAGTGAGAAAGAATGAGATGATGTGATGCAAAGAATGAATGGATTTGGATATTGCAGAGAGAAGAACGCATGATGATAGGCCAGAGCGGGGAGAACGGAAAGAGACACGTAGAGAGGTGAGTGGGAGAGCAGAAGAAAGTCGATGATAAATCCATTTCACTGCTGCTCTGTCCAGCACTCATAGTTTCTGCATGCAGCAACACTTAAGACTCTCTGAAGCTGGCCATATTAAACAATAAGACCATAAGTGTTAAATTCATGTTCTAATATATCATGTTCTAATTATAATTTTTTAAAGAAATTTATGCTGTTTAATTCATAGGCTACTACATTTGCTTAAAAAAGGAAATTTTTTAAACTCTTGCTATACTAACTATTCACAAGAGGACAGAAATTTTGTGCAGTTTAGCTGTTATCCTTTTTGTGACAATTTTAAATTTCCTCTGCTGTCTCTTTTGTTCGATCTGTTCTTGCACTGATCCACTGTTTAATTTGCTTTCTGTTCCTGTTTCGCATTTGTCTGTTTTTCTGTCTTCTGCAAGCAACACGTCTTTGCGCGTGGGTAAGAATACTGGCAGATTAGAATTGTCTCATAGGCACATCACTCATCTTTTGTTCGTCCTTGGCTTTTAAAAGACTTTGAATGTCTCTATCTCAGCTTGTACTCCATAATATGATACATTAGAGCAGATGTTTGGTGAGTCATGTAATGATATAAGAGCCAGGCAAAATATTCCCCAGTGAATATTGTACATCTATCTACTGATCCCCTGCCATGCCATTGAGATTTATGGTTTAAATTAGCACACCACCCTGTGTTCTTTGCTGTGGATGTGAGAGCTGAGTGTCTTTCTTTGTTTGGTTTCACAGTGTTCTCTCAAATGGAAAAAGAAATGATTTTTGTATGAGCTAGAACTGGAGTCATTTTATTATCAGCTACATTTATGATGGACGGATTTCTGAAAACTTCATTTATCAGTTTGAGCCAAATTTAAAGCTTCTTAACGGGTCAGGAGATGGTTTAAGCAACAGATGACGCTTAAGCTTATGTTTGCTTTTAGACTCCAGTGTTGATTTGTAGTCGTCATGTTGGACTTGGCTGAGGAGGGACACTTTAATCTGAGAAAAGCCTATTTAGATCTTCATCTCTCAGTCTCATCCCCAGTGAAAATCACCAGAGGACTTCAAGGCATCAGTTCAAGGAAGTGAAATGGGTATTTATATCTCGAAGATGTTGCTGGATTTGGCTTTGGTGTTGGTTAAATCAGGAGTTGTGATTAAAAGCTAGAATAAAATAGTGACAAAAGAGGCTAATTCCTCCTCCCGGCGCATGGTATCATTAATGTCAACCTGAAAAGGATGTTGCGATCGTCTTTTCTTCCCTATTGTGATGTATATCGCTCTTCTTGAAGTAGAAAAATGTACTGCGGGACTTGATTTTGCTAGCTGATCCTATTATTGGATCATGTTGAGTATCATATTGATACATCAGGCTTTTATGGCTCATTAAGTATGATATAGGAGAATAAAGGGCTCCTATTCGAGGAGGAAAACACCTCAGTTTTATTCCAAGGTCCAAACTGAGCAAAAAATATGCAATTTGCAGACTATTTCCGTAAAATGCACATTTGTATTAGCAAGATCATATTTAAATGATATGAGTTTTATGATCTAAACTTTGCTTTATTATGGGTGGGGAAAAAACATTTAATGCAATTTTTTTTAAAAATTGTACTTGTTAAAAAGTACAAAGTATCAATCAGATGATAAAAGAAATGCAGNCAAAACATTTAATGCAATTTTTTAAAAATTGTACTTGCTAAAAAAGTACAAAGTATCAATCAGATGATAAAAGAAATGCAGTCGATTTTCCAGCAAATTTCTGATCAAGTTGGTATCAATTATTATACAGTAGGCTTTATAGGGTAAAAAAAATACTGATGTGCACGGATAAATCATTTATAATAAACACTGCCATATTCCATAAAAAATAAGTCAATTTTAATTTCATGGTGACTTGAGCATGCCTCCAAATTTTTCTGAATAAATTTAATTTTCCCAATTGATTTCTTCTAATTATTATGCCCATCTGTGACATTGCCTTAAATTTCAGCCTTAAAAGCTCAGAGGTCTTCATAAGCGGGATTCTGTGAAAAGCACATAATCTTAACTCACAAATGGGGCTGTTCTTTGCTCTCAGTATGATTTTTAATGTTTTTTTCCTGACTGCGGGGGAGAATGATGCACTTAATGTATTTTCCCTATAAATATCTCTGACTAAATAGTTCTTTATCTGCCCGTTCCTGCTTTTTTTTTTTTTCCAGTTTTCCTGATTTTGTTCTTCCTGTACATGCTGGATAGCACCCTCTCTTCCCTCAGGCCTGTCTTTACTCTATCCACTTCTGCTCCAGTGGACTGTCAGAGACTCTGTTCCTAGCCAGGCCAAGAATAGCTCAATAGATGCTCTGTATCATCCCCGAGAGCAGCCTGGGAAAATCACCAAAGCATTTGATTTGGACACAAAGTCGGTGGCAGAGGTCACCCAGCCCTTTTGTAAGCTCGTTTAGTTTGTATGTATGTGTGTGTGCATAAGAATATGCTTGCCCCACATGTGTACTGGGACAAATGTAATGTGAAGCCAAGGCTCGGACGTAATTACGTTATGTACTCACTTCATTTGTTTGCTCAGATTTACATGCTAACGACTGATTGTGACTGGGACCCATTGATTACTTATCCACTCACAGCACAATCAAGGGCAATCAGAGGTAAATGGGGCCCCTAATGAAACAATGAAAATAATGAACAGCAGATGATGATGAATAATCAGATCAGAAGTGTGAAATGCCACTGCTTTTGTTGTTTTTTCTTAGACTTTTCTTGCTGTGTATTCTTTGAAGTCACTAGCTTTTATCACAAACCTCAGACTCTTTTTCCTTTCCTTTGTCCTGTCTGTGAAAGTGGAATGAGTTTGGAGGGGTTCACCCAGGGGCCTCCCAGCTTGACTGTGTGCCAAGAGCATTGAGTGCTCTGCTGGCCCCCATGCTGATGCAATGTACGTTTTTTTTTTTTTGGTGAGTTCTGCTCTGTAGCATTTTGAGCCATACAGGACTGATGTTTAGTGTAATCGAGTAGGCTAATCTGAAGCCAGTTGCATTGGCTCTAAGGTGGTGATTATGTTGCTAATGATAATTGCACTCATAATCACACACTCAAAACAGTTAGACACACACACTTATAGTCATAAAAGAGTAGTTCACCCACAGATTTAAATTTGATAATTATTCACTAACCCTGATGTTGTTCCAAACCCATATGCTGTTATTGTTGTCACTAGATTGAAAATTTTTGAAGTCATGTAGCTTTTGCTGTTCTTTGAGAGTTCATAGTAACCATCTGCTATCAACTTCCAAAAAAAAAAGTAAAAAAAAATTAAAATAAAATCACCAAGAAAAGCAGCATAAGGGATTGTTCACCCAAAAATGAACATTCTGTAATCAATTACTTATCCTCATGTAATTTCACCTTTGAAACCCAAATTAAGCTATTTTAATGAAACATGGTAAATTACTGTCCCTCTATTCAAAGCCAAACCCCTAATTCTTCAGAATTCTGAACGATACCATAAAACAAACCAATTGTGAATCAAGTGGTTATATCCAAATGTTGTGAAGAGATCACTGTTTATGATACGCACTTTAACAGATTTAATTTAGCCTTTTATTTATATAAGCATTGATCAGAGCACACAACACACTGTAAACAGAAGTACAAACCTCATTGGTTCTTGCGTGTCAAGCAAGCACGTTTGAGCTTTTGCAGGGGTATTTAGTCCATATAAGCAGCAAATGCTCTGTAGACCCAAGCCATTTGAAAGAATGATTTTGGTCCCTGGATAAATAATATTTCTGTCATGACAACTCTCTGAGTAATGCAAATGAATAGATTGTGCTATTCTGCTGTACCAATACTTGCTGCTGCCATTATGCCGCTGTGAGCATGTAAGAAATACTGCTGCTGCACATGTAACATATATAAAATAACCCCCATATATAACATACACACGAAATCACCCTGTAGCAGATCTATACAGGTGGAGCTGGGGAAGGTGGAGGGTTCCTGAAACGCACCGTAACTGCTACAACAAGCACAAGCTAAGCATTTGAATGTTCAGCAGGAATCTCATTGGCTGCTGATACGAAAAGAACCAATCAGCTGCGCCATGTGAATGATGATGTCATTATGCCAGACTGAGTTAGAACCTATGGGACTGCACCATCTAGAGTTTCATGACAGAATTTTTGAGTAAGATTACTATAAATTCCCTTGTCATTTGAGCTATAACATAAAGCTTGCCCATGCGGAGAAATGTGCTCTTGCTGCCAGATCTCGATAACTAAAAATCACATTGTATTTAATGCAAAACTAACTAAATTAAAAAAATGTCTAAAATCCGTATCTTTTCATGTTTTCTCAAGCAAAGCAAATTGAAAGTCCACTGAAAACATTCTTACTTTTTTTTTTTCTGGCACAGACAAAGTATGTTGAAGAAACACATTATTTGGCAACATACATGAGCAAACTAATCAAAGAAGAAGATTTCCCATGTTTAGAGGAGTAGCACTCAGCATACTCTGTTAAAGAAGCAACCATTAACCATATTTGATGTGATCTGCTTCAGAAAAACTTGGATTAAACCGCTCAAGTGTCTTTTTGATCTCTTTATGAACTGTTCGATATGTCAAAGTCTGACTGATCTCTCAAGTTTCATTGAAAATCTTTTGCGTTTTGAAGATGGCAGTCTTATGGTTTGTTTGGAACAGCATGATGAAAAAAGTTTCATTTTTTGGCCAACTATATCTTTAAGCAATATGTCATAGATTGAACAATCTATGCTGTGCGTGTTTTGTCTGTGTATAGGCTAGTCATGATGTTTGCAGAGCAGCTGTGTTAGTCTCCACGTTCGTTCCCTCTCACCTCTGACTCAGAATGGTAACACACAGTGAGGCCGCTGTAGGGTTAGTCATTGTTTAGAGCCGACAGCCAGTGGATAAACCTGAAGAATCCCAGACTGAAAGACACACACATTGGTTTGCACATGACCATGTACACATAGCACCCATCACATTGCTAATATCATTCAGGTCAGCAGAAGGAGAAAGCAGTCCAGTGCTAATGGAATTTAGAGCAGAAGCTCTCAACAAGATTAACGAGGTTTAGCAGGGCCATCGCCATGTCCGCTAAATCACTCAGTCCAACCACACACACTCTTTTCTTTCTCTTTCAAACACACAAACGCACATACCCTTCTCTCTCGAATATACGTGTCCGTTCTCTTTATCTCACACTGACACACACCATCACCCCTTCCTTTCTTTTATTCCCTTGCACACTCACCCACCCCTCCGCTCAGACGCTCACATTTCTCTACACAACCACCGTCTGTCCCTTTAACCTGGCAACTATTGCCAAGGAGACCTCCACAATGGTGACTGCGGCGGAATAAGAAATGGACAGTTTAGTAGGAAGCTCCTTTATCTCCATCGCCCAAAGCCTTGGCTGGCATCTGCTCTCTTGCTCTCGTTCCAGACGAGTAAGTGGTTGTTGAGGGAGCAGGAGCAGTACGTTTTACCTGTCAGATGCTGCCTTCCACACCTGCAAGTGCTCTGCAGGGAGCTAATGAATGGGGTGTTGGGATTCAGCATTTACTGTATGTGTAGAAGGATTTCCATCTGTAGCTCTCAGACCTGTTCATGCAGCTTATAGTGGGATTGGAATGGACAGTACTGCAGAGTTTAAACAGCACTTATTCATGAAGTGACACATTCCTCGCTGCTTGATTTATGAAATATTTTGGCTAATTTTATTATGTTGTCAGCTGCCATTAAGAGCTTGCACTCTCGGCCGTCTTTCAAACATTTTGCAAACCATTTGAAAACCATTCTGCAGATTTTCTCCTAAAACCAACACAGAAAATATGATTAGAATCGACCTTAGAATGACTTAAAAGGGGTCATATAAAGCAAAATTCAATTTTCCTTGATCTTTTGAAGTGAAAGTTTGATGGACATGAAAACACAACTTTCAGAACATCCAAGGAGACCATTTATTAAATCTACAAAAACAGCGCTTACTGATGAATTCATTAACACATTATCAGCATCTGCCTGCTGTTCACCAACTTGGCTGCTTTTCATGTTGCAGTAATTAAGAAGAAGTAGAATAGATAAATACATAAATACATACTATTGTTCCAGATAGTATATAGCTAATGATAAAATTGTCCTTTCAGTTTATTTTTAACATGATTCTTGGTGATTTCGGTCCATTTCACATTTCACACATTCCAGCACAAATTGTTTTGTAATCTTGTCACGATGTAATGTTTTGTAAAGTGGTTGTTATGCAAGAGTGGGGCAGAATCAATTTTACTGAATCTGACAGCAGACCCGCAAAATTAAATAAATGCATCCACTGAATTTATTTTACATGCAAATAGGGAGTTGTACAGGTTCACCCTAAAATGAAAATCATTTACTCTCCCTCATGTTGTTCCAAACTCGTATGATTTTTTTCCTTCTGTTAAACACAAAGGAGGTACTTTTATTGTTGCAGAATATTTAGACNTTCATATGATTTTTTTCCTTCTGCTGAACACAAAGGAGGTACTTTTATTGTTGCAGAATATTTAGACAAAAAGAGAATTATTTAAGAAGGTTTGGAATGTGCTAAGCTAGTGATATAGATTCATTTCACACTTTTCAAAAACATCTGAAATATTCTTAAAGATATGTGTTCCACTAAATAAATAAATACATTAATGTTTGGGAAGACAAAATGGTGAATAAATGACAGAATTTTCATTTAGAAGCAAAGTGTTCAGTGGCAAAGCTCATGAGGTCATAATGAGCCATCTTTGTAACATTGTTTATTCAATGGTTAAGACCCTTTTAGAGAGATATGTCACTTTTATTCACCTTCATGTCATTTTAAAACAGTTTGACTGACAGTAGAACAAAAGATATTTTGGTAGCCTAACCATTTCAATGGAATGTTTAGACTGTTTACTTCAAATGTGTTGACAAAAAAAAGACATTTCACAAAATACCTTCATATGTTCTACAGAAGAAAGAAGGCCATACAGGTTTGGAACAACATAAGGGTGAATAAATGATGACATAATTGTCATTTGTAGTTGAGCTAGCCCTTAAATGAGAGAGTAGCCGTTTTAAATAAGGGATTGTTCTTGAAGGGATAGTTCACCCAAAAATGAAAATTCTGTCATTAATTACTCACCTTAATTTGTTCCAATCCTGTAAGACCTTCGCTCTTCTTCAGAACACAAATATTTTTGATTAAATCCGAAATTGTTCTCACACTCCATAGACAGCAATGTAACGGACACATTTAAGGCCCAGAAAGATAGTAAGGACACCATTAAAATAGTCCATGTGACATCTGTGGTTCAACCATAATTTTATGAAGCTACGAGAATACTTTCTGTGTGTCAAGAAAAGTAACGACTTTATTTAACAATTTCTTCTCTTCCATGTCAGTCTTCATGACAGTATTGCATGTTTTCTTCTTTCTATTTCTATTTCTATGCAATACACAATATAGAAGCATTATGCTTTGTTTACCTGATTCTGTCATCTGTAAATTGTGCATTCAGTGTCCCATATTATAGCAGACATAGGGGGCATGATGCATGTTCAGGACCACCAGGTGCCTAGTGACTGCTGTAGCAGTTAACCTAGATGCAATCACATATGGGGCTCCTTGTAGCACTGAACTGGGCTACTTTTCACATTGTTTTTCATTCTTCGTGCTCTCAAGCAAGGCTTCTAGTTCCAGAGACAGTCTCCAGAGGCTGTTCTCAAGCCCATAGCATTGTCTGTTGTTGTTCTGTGTACATTGATCTGCCATTTTCCATCTAATGCACAGGGAACATACATATACACGTGCATAATATATACACGTGCCTACATGGGTCGAGCTTCATTCTGCTGACATTTTCTCTGCAGGCCTTTCAGCGGTCTCTAAAATATTCATGTGAAGTCGCAAGCTCAATAGAGTCTTTTGTTCTACATCATGACTGACATCTACACCTGAGGCAGACAAGGACTCGTTGCCCATGATCTGAAGTGCTCTGGGACGTTCCGAAGGTACCATCAGAACATAGAAGGAGAACAACAGAGATTTTTTTAGTGATTGAAAAGGGGTTTAAGACAGCTTCTTTTCCTCCGAGACAGTTGGCGTTAAATAATGCTCTTTGCATGGAGATGGAGTAATACCTGAATGTTGTTTTTCTAGGCCATTCCAGTGGTGAAATTTCATGTAATGTTATCTCTTTCTGTCTCTCCATCCAATTGATGAATTTTTCGCCTGAGTGCTGAGAGTTGTTGTGGAGTGTTGGTCCAGATCGATTTCTTTTTCTTGTTGTAACATGAGCCTGTTTGAACTGTGTGCTACAAGTTTACTCAGGCATGGATGAAGGGAAACATGGCTTAATAAAATGATCTCTCTCTTTCTCTCTTCTCATCCATATCTCGGTTTTTCTCTGTTCCAGTTTTAGCTGGTAGCTTTGGAACATGGTTACTGGTTTCCAGGCAATCCAAGTTGGTCAGTAAAGGAATCGTTCACCCAAAAATTATCACCCTCAGGTGATCTGAGATGTAGATGAGGTTTTATTTTTTATTGGATTTAGAGAAATGTAGCATTACATCACTCGTTCACCAATTGATCCTTTGCAGTGAATGGGTGCCGTCAAAACGAGAGTCCAAACAGATAGTAAAAACATCACAATAATCCACAAGTAACCCAAATGTCTCCAGTCCATCAGTTAATATCTTGTAAAGTAAAAAATGCATGTTTTTAATAAATAAATCCATCAAGATGCTTTTAACTTTAAAGTGCTTCCAGCTCTCGGTCCGTACTATTGCTTACTCCAGGCAAAAAGTTGTCTCGTCTGAATCAGGAGAGAAATATGCACAGATAAAACACTGTTTACAAGCAGCATAGTCCAAAACAGTTCTAAACAAATATGTTGGTGTATTGATGAAGACAACAGGGGAATGTTTCCGTTTTTCACTTCACACGAAAAAACTGATTGACCAGAGTTCCATGAAATGAATAACTTGTGGATTCTTGTGATGTTTTTTACTGGTTGTTTGGACTCTCGTTTTCATTTTTCGGTGAACTATTCCTTTAAGTGGTCCTGGCCTTTAGTTGGTCCAAGCTGGTCATTGGATGGTTGACCAGTCAGCATGTTCAAAACCCATCTGGTTTGTTTCAGATCCAAACTGTTCAACTAGCTTGGACCAGCCAGTGCCCAGCATTGACCGGCAGAAACCAGCTACCATGTGCTACCAAATCAAAACAACAGCTTAAGAGGGTTATTTTTTTCTCCTGATCATTTTTTTTCTTGATTTATTTCTTATTCTTTGTATCTTTCTATCTTTCCCAGGCTTTCCCAAGTGGGCCAAGTTGTTATTTTCACGTCTTGGGTGCAGAAGAGGAGGGGTTTGCTTAAGGGGGAGAGAAAACTCCAGCCCTGAAACTGAAAACTGCAAGGCAGGCATAACATTGATTGGTTCTCAGGCTGTTGCCATGGTGGCACTTCGCTCTCCTCATCTCAGCCAAATAGTGTATAACTTGTAGCATCCCAGAATTACACTGTTGTTATGACAACAGACAGGAAGTGAGGTATTGTTATCGCAGTTATATAAAGGCTTTGTTTTCTATAGCGCCAAGAAAACATTTATTTGCACTGGAGAATCTTTTATAACACAAGAGGCTTCTAATAATAATGTCTAGCCTCATTGCCAATTGAGGTTACCCCTAGCATTCAGTCACAGAGCTGAAGAGCTATATTGTTCTGAAACATGATATAAATAAATAGAAGTGGTGTTGCTGGACATGGTGCTTTTTATATTGATGTATTAAAAGCTCTGCCTGGTTTTTCAGTTCAGCTTTTTAGACACTGATGAAAATAATATGTCTCTGTTCATTAATGAAGTGTATTTGTTAGTGTTAGATTTACAGTAAATGCCAAAGGGCGAGTGTATGTCAGATTTTTTTGATATTTTAGTTTGAATTAGACTAATGAATACCCCAGAGTCCCAAGTCAAAGTTGGATATATGTAGGAGCTTAATGGAGGCTTAATTTTTTTTACTCCTTGCTTTCAACAGATTTCTAGGTTGGATAATATAATTTCAAGCCAAATCAAAGCACGAATAGACAGAGATTAGACATTCCTCTGAGAGTAATTTTTTTTCAGCAACAGTATTCATTTTATCCAAAAATAAATATTTTTTTCATAGCTTTCTAGTATAGTTGAGTGTATTTTGGAATGGCAATATAATGCCTCATGTCTGAATCCCAAAGGTTGCCTGAATTGTAGAGGGAGTCAACAAATAAATCAACCTTTGCGATTCAGAAGTCAGGCATTATATTACCGTCCCAAATGGCACCAAACCCTACAGGAATCCTATGAAAAAAGATTATTTTTCAGATAAATTGATATAAAATAACGCCTCATGTTTGAATAGCAGAGGGAACCAACATATAAATTAATGGAGCAGTTTTTCCCCCCTCAACCATATTGTTCAATGGACCGTTTATGGTGTGATGGAGGCTTTTGTTGTAGTACATTTTTCTAAAGCAAGCAAAATCCCTTACTGGCAAAGTGATGTTGCCTTTTGTGTTTGGATGTTTTAATGTAGGAGGAATTCTTTAAAAAAAAAAACTAATTCATATTTTGCAAAACAACATTGATTTTCTGTTCTGTCCTTTGGGCTTGTGCATTAACAAGTACTCACTATGCTTCTTTGAAGTACACACTAACAAATATTGACTTTTCAATAAGGCAAATATGCTCAGTGTGATGCACTTAAAAACAATTAAAGCACTGCTGACAACCACGCAGTGCACAAATCCACTGACATAGTGTACAGAACTGTTTGGTTTTAAATCAGAATTATAATACTTATGTTTAGTAAGGCAGTTTGACTAAGCCTTTGAGGGCTTTTCTATGCCAGGGTGTTGACGTTAGAGGAATAGTTCACCCAAAAATGAAAATTCGGTGATTAATTACTCACCCTCAGGTCGGTCCAAACCTGTAAGACTTCCGCTCATCTTCGAAACGCAAATTAAGATTTTTTTTTTTTTGGTTGAAATCCGAGAGCTTTAAGACCCTGCATCACAACTATGATATTCAAGGTCCAGAAAGGTAGTAAGGACA
>SCHK01283506.1:0-10568 GCA_004124795.1 Poropuntius huangchuchieni
ACTGTAAATTTAAGTTAAATCCGTAAAACCTAAAATGTTGTGACCATATTTTTTTATGGCAGAATTCCAGCAACCACAGCTGACGTTTTTTTACCGTGAATTTTTCAGATTTTTTTTTTTTTTACAGTGTATGAGTGCACTAGTAAAAGACAAGAAGGTTGCTGTTTCCTACAATTCCTGTATTACTTTATGACTTTATGACTTCACAGTGAAGACTGAAGCTTCAATTCATTAGAGACGCATCATTGCATGATGACATTTCCTTCTTTTCACTGGCAGACAGTATTAATTACCTTCTGACACCTTTAGCAAATCTACATATTGGCAATAGTGACAGTGAATCCTCTGTTAACACCCATGTCTCATCTTGTCTATCAAGATTATTACATGAAAAGACCTTTGAACCTACCGAATGGTAAAACCATACTTTTTAAAGTCAATTTGCCAGTGACGCACTACATTCATATAGCAATCTGTCTCCCAAGCTTCTCATTTTCACTCGTATGAGTCATAGGGTCTTATATGTAATTCTGATAAATGGGGTTTGGGTAGTCTAGAATGAAGTTTTTGGTGCACTTCTGCTGCACATTTGGTGGTTGAATTACCACATGATCTGTTGTTCAGTATGTGTCCAAGTGAGTCAATAAAAGCGGGATAAGTTGTTAATGCCATAATAAGGATTTTATCATTGTGGGAATGACATCTTCAATCACTGCTGTACTACAAAGCTCCGGAATTGGATATTTTATTAAAAAGTATAGTCAAGGACTTAACAAACTACTTTTGCTTTCAGAGACACAAAGTCTAGGCAACTTATATTAATAGATTTTCTTTGACTCTTTACTACTCTACAAATAGTGAAAGAATGTAGCCTTTTCAGAATACATTGCAGTATATATTTTTTCACATTTACTAGGTTTGGGAGGTGTTGAAAGATGTTTATATTTTCAAAAATGCTAATTGATTTTTCATGCTGTCTCTTTCTGCTTGTATTTTGGGGTTCTGCTCTGAATTAGTGAAACTTGTTACATGTGTGCATATGAGACTTGCATCATGCAGTCACTTGTGCTCAGACAGCACATGAGCAGGTGGTAATCACAACAGTGTCCATTTAGATTACAGTGTTAAACGCTGCTCTGATGGATTACATTTCATGGCCCATTTAGCTTATGGCTGGCAAGAAAATGCAAAAAGGCAAGAATTTTTCCCACATTTGCTGATCTGGCCTCATTTTAGGCATCACAAAAATAGCGTTTCACAAAACTCAAGCCAATCTTGCCAACAGAAATACTGAAGAAGTCATTCCCAGATTTGGTCCACCTACAACCCCTAACTGTAAACATGATAGCACACAGAAATTAGGTGAGCATCGGAAGGAAGCAGCAAAAAAATCAAGAAGAACGGAGAAAAGAAAAGGAAAAAACAACAACAAAGCAAAGCAATCTCCTGTAGGGTAGCGTCTGTAAATTAGCAAACTTAATGAGCCAGTGACAGCATGACGGATCTTTAGCATCTGGGCTGGGGTGACAGTGATTGATAGATGTTGGATGTCTGCGGGCTGATCTGATGGCTGATTTATGCTGTGCTCGGCGCTGATTACATAAATGCCATTAGAGCTCCCAATGGCAGCGCTGGAGTGCGGCGTGAGCCAGACGTGATGGAGGAGAGGACAGTGACCGACCTGACACAACTCAACCTCCCGCTAAGTGCCCCCAATCCACAGTGACTTGAGATTATTGTATCATTTTTTAAATGATTGTTTTAGTATTTGATTATCTGTCCTCTGATTTCCATCATTTTTCATTGTCTTATTCGGAAAGAAATAGCAGCACTCTCCGTGATAGCTTTTTGTAGGACCCGGACAGATATGCAAGGCAAACAATCTTTTTCCAGTCTGGGAACTCGGATGCCTGTTTCAGGTCGTAAACCTCAGCATCCAAGCATATAGGCTATGGCTGGTAATGACATTTAAAGTAGAAGTTTGCATTTGTTTAAAATTGTAATGGAGCTGTGATAGACTGCGAAATAAGGGAATTTTCCTCTCTCAAAACAACAAACAAACGGGAAGACATATGAAAATATAATTGAAAGAAACAACAGTTCGGAAGCAATGAACAACTGGGTACAAATAAAGTCTCTTTTCAAACTACGGGTTTTAGACTCTTTGAGCCCACTTTATGCATAGATGTATGGAATGGAAACCCGGTAACATATTGTCTCATACATGTTATACATAGACCTGATAGCCAAAACACAAAAGGAAGGTAAGGTAACAATAGGCCTATATAGTGTTCATATAATCTTGATTTACTCAAACATGCACATTTATGACTAAACAAATACACAAATTAATCATAAAAACTGTTGCCAATGATGTTAACATGTGAATGAGGTATAACCCTTTTTTGTCTAAAATGTCCATTAGAGTGAATTTTCCCGCTAGATTAGCGCTACCAGACTCCAGTCCAGTAGGTGGCAGGAATGGACCTTTAAGTTTGGTTTGCCAACTGCCTTTAAAGACAAGAAACCACAGAGGAAGAGTATGCCCTTTTACTGCTAATACCTGTAAATACTGCCGTTATCTCATCCAGAGCTGATTTGGACTCAGGTAAAACAGCTAAACTTGTGTTATTTAATAAGAAGTGTGCATCACTTTGTATGTGCTTTGACCTGTGTGCTTATTTTCACTCAATGTAAAATCTTGTTACAAAAATGGTTGACTTGAGACTAATTATGATGATAATTAGGTTTTTATTATTATTTCCTTGAAGGGTGGAAAATATACGCTAGGCCAGCCTGGCCATAAAATCTGTAAATTCTCTATCCCTTCACATCTTCTCAGAATCTGTTTTCCACAATAGCAAACCTGCGTCACTAAATGACTCTGCTTGCTTCATAAAATATGTATGTCTGTACAGGGAGGAAAAATGCTAATAACTTTTGGTGGCCGAATTAGATTTGGGATCGGAGGCAAGGAAGGAAGAAATGCATGAAAGAATTTAGCTGTGCAACTCATAAATAGTTTACCAACCTAGTGAAGATTCATCAAGTTGCATAAGAGATAAATTATATTTTCTGGCTTTGCATTCTCACCCTCACACCGCCTTTCCACCAGAGGAGTGAATTGAATAAAAGATGAGGGATGGAAATTGTGTCTGCGCCGCGATACCAAGGCTAACTGCGGTTTATACCTGCCGACGCTCGTGAAATCCCGATATCTATGATAGGCCACATTTGGAATGGGTGTCACCGATCCTATCGCCTTGCTGTGAATGAGGAAATATTGACAGCAATACAAAATGCCTTCCATGTGCACGGCAACACTATAGCGTATCCTCAACCTCCAGCAAAGCTGACATCTGCTAGTTTTTGCATCCTGAAATGGAGGATGTGGAGGAAATCCACCACCAGTGGTTTATCGGATCTCTATTTAACATAACGCAGGCCATTGATGAAATTATTTCTAGCACAAACTGAGAGACATGCCTTTTTGTTATTCTAGAGGAGCTGGAAATGGCTTTAAAAATGCAGTAAGCTGGAGAGCAGTTCCCTCGCTAGATGCCATTCTGTGTTCGCAGCGATGAAGGAAAACAAATTTCCTTAACAGGAGAAGTTGACTTTTTGCAAAAGTTAGAGAACGCTGTGGAAAACAGATGACTAAGCTAACCCGCCTTAGGCATTTTCTGTCATTTTGGTGCACGCTTTACACAGCTAATCACACACTAGGAGCGTCAGTTACATGATTATTCCCCTCCCTGCATGTAGTTAAAATCCCAAAATTCGCTTCTCCCAAAAATTTGTGCGTATGCATGCATGTTGTTTGTTGGCAAACATGAATTTGGGAAATCAGTGACATCATACACATACATAGTATCTGTTCAGTCTATAGGTATGTGTGCAGGTGTTTCTTTACAAGTGACATCGCCAACTACTGGCCTGAAATGTGTAATACATAATTTTTAGTCATTTTCACGGGGATCTTTTTGACAAAGTTTCCTTCTGTATGTGAAACTTTACCATTTTTAGTACAATTGTTGTTGTGCAAATGTAGCCTTCAATAAAGTTGCAAAAGAACAGTTTTTCGTTTTCAGTTTGGTGATATTTTATATGTTTTGTTTATAGCGCATTCATACAATATAAAAGACCTCATACTATGTTTAGCAGGCAGTGATAAACAGTTTGTGTCTCATCTGTGTAGTGTGCACTTGGTTCCTTATAGGGTAAGTCATTAATAAAGCATTTGATGGGATGCCTAAGTGGACAGGAGGTGAGATGTGAAACTTTTTCAGCAATTTTTGGAGAAAACTAAATCATGAGAGGTTGAAGTCAATTGCATTTGAGTTAAATGTGGTCTCAAGTGTCAAAAAAGATTTAGATTCTGTGTTGTCAAACAGTCATCCACTTCCCATAGCTGACTCTTTGAAAGATATCCCTGTCTTTGAAAGCATTACCCTGTTTTGCAGTGGCTAGACGTGGTATCTATTGTGACAGAGCTCTTCATTTATCCAGTCTGACACAAAGCAGTGGCTTATGCCCAATGGGAGTCCTCTGGTCTGGGAAAGCTGAGATGATTGGTTGTGTGTCGTTTAGTGATCAAAGAGAAAGACACTTTTAAATCATCCTCCATTTGGCCATAGATTACTCAACGAGGCTGCGTTCAGACAGAGAATTGAATGTAATATGTGTATAAGACTAATGGTTAAACTCTGCACAAGGCCGACCACCTCTTTTAATGCATTTAGTTTGATTAATAGCTTTATAACTATACACTGCATGCCAGTCTCTGCTTCTGATCTAATTGGTTTTATTTGAAGTGGTATGTTTTGAGTTGATGCTGCCATTAGAGTTTTGCTTGTTTTGAAATGGAAAACACAGACGAAAATAACTGCAGTGCTATTAAATACTGAAATGTAAGGCATTCATAATATCTCCATTAATATTAGGTTAGAATAACTGTAAGCCCACACTGTTCACATATATCTGTAATTTGTTTCATAATGTGTCTGACAAGCTACAGAACATGAATGACTTGCATTAGTGCTCAAAATGAACATCATTTCACATAAGCACAGTCTGCGGTCTACAGTGTATTCAAACTCTAGGTTTCTTCCATCTGGACTTTGAATCATTTTTTATAAATGTATATAATTATAAACATATATGTATATAGAACTGTATTTTATGTTTAAATAACTTCTGTTACATCAGTGTCAGCTTGTGCATATTTTTGTGGTCTCCAGCTTACTAATTTAAATAATCTTTTGTTTCTATTTTTTATTATGGTACAGTATACATAAGGTTATATTTGTAACAATGCTAACCGTTTTTGTTATTCTATAAAATAGCCTCTGCAAAGGTATTTTAATACCATTGGATTTCCATTCTTGACAAATCAACTGTTTTGGACTATTGATTGATTGATTGGTTGGTTGATTGATTGATTGTACTATATTAAATATATAAGATTTTATTATTTCTTTCTTTATTTCTTCCCAACAAAAGTGTTGTTGGTGCCATATTGGATAAGTATTAATTTTCAATTTCATAGTTGCTCATGCCAGTAATTAGCTACTGAAATATTGTAGTGTGAGTTATGATTTTTCATTTTAGTCCAGTGTTGTTTTGGACATTGATTTTCATTGTATGGACAAAACATTCTTCAGAATAACAACTTTTGTGTTCCACAGCAAAACAAGTCATAAACTTTTGGGATGACATGAGGCTAAATAAATGCTGACTGAATTTTCATTTTTGGGTGAACTTTGCATGGGTACATTTTCGATTACCCATGAGCTAACTTATTAAAAGTTTGCCTCGTAGTGAGAAATAGTTTTGGCCCACTCATCAAATGTCTCCTGTGATACTAAGTAAATTAGCTCTTGTCAGCTATTGTAAAGTCATATTGTTTTTTGATAAAACAAAGCGTCCCTGCACACCATTCACATACTGTAAGTGCTTTCTAATCCCATCTCTCTCGTTCTTTCTCTTTTTTTCTTCTCGTTTACTTTTGTGGCATCAGCCACAATTCTTAAACCTCTTCCGTAGGGCCGCTCCATTCTCGGTAGCGGCAGATTTTCATTACCGAAGAAGTCAATCATCATCAAACCGCCCTCTTGCCTTTATCGCTGGAATCTATTAGAGTTAATGCTTTTAGCGGCATTAACCAGGGCCCTGCGAACCTGCGGCAACCAATAGGCGAGAACAACATCCCCTGATGACACGTCTGAGCCCTGCGCTGAAAGACCTGAATTGATAGCTCTGCAGGTAGATGAATACCAAACAGAGAAGGCCCCCGCCCCGGCTCAGGAGCGGAGTCCCTTACTGCATCTTAATGGAGCCCGAGCTTCTCTGCAGAGGATGGGAGGGATTGATATGCTGCCCGACAGCTCCTCACCGGCTCCCATTGTGCTATAGGCGATATAGGAAGCAGTCGGGGAATCAGAGTGGATGTTGCAGGGGTAGCTGAAGACAGATTGCTAACTTGGCCTCTGAGGTGTTCGACACACTGAAGGGCCATTGTGATGAGCTGTACTCATGCCTGGGCAACTAAAGCATGCCAGTGTATTATGTGTCCTCAGGCCTCGCAGTACAAGAGAACAGCATGATGCTTTTCTCCCCAGAGTGACTGTTTAACGTTAATAAGGAACGCGGACAATGAAATAATTTTAGTCCTGTCCTGCATCATTGATTTTCCCACTGAATTCACCACTCTACCACTTTTCTGCTAATGCCTTAAAGAGGGGGCTAGAAATTCCCTGTCGTTCATGAGTAAATTGGTGTGAAAGATTGGGTTTTTGTATTTTGTGGCTTGGACTAGTAATGAAGCAGTAAAGTGAGTGGCCATGTTCTTATTTAGAGGGAATACACTTGCATCACTGACATGTTTACATGGATGATCATTTGTTTTTGGTAGCTGCTTGATTCAGTACCCTGCAAATAGTTGTGTAACTCGTAATTTATAGCTTGTCACATACAAAACATTTGCATTTGCATATAGTGTATAAGTAATCCATGTACACATGGTCTCATGCCATTTGGAATCAGGACAATTGAAAGAAATCAATACTTTTATTCTGACAGAATGCATTTAAAGATGCTATATGTAGGGTTTTGGTACAATTTCACAGTGTTACTGTTTAAGTTTATCTTTGATTAAATAAAAGTATGCCTTGGTGAGCATAAAAAACATTTCAAATTCAACCCCCAATTTTTTGAATGCTGTAGCACAGACAGATGAAGACTGTAGCTTAGTGACTATTTGATACACACCCCTAGTTTTAGTGTTTCTGAAGAGCTAATGTTTCTGCAGTATCCTCTGGGTCTTTCTCAAAGTATAAATGTGATGAAAACAGACTTTCATCAACATTCTCATTCACACATACTGATTAGAGCAGATCCAAAGCTGTACAAGTGCATTTCACTTGTGCCTTGTGAATCGATACCGGATGAATGTATTGAAGCTTTTCCTTTCCTGACAGACATTCTGGGCATTCCATTTGTAATTCTTGTACATGCTCTGTAAATACTCTTCCTGAACCACAAAGGTGAACTGTAATGGAGAAAGTGTTTTGTCTCTCCTTAAAAGCATTTCTCTGTCTGTTTATTGACGCTGCGGAGAGACTTGATACTCTAAGCCTTCAAAAAGGAGAGCTTATCTTTTTCAATGCTTTCATCCAGTACATTCCTTCAAAATTACTGTAATTTCACTTTTATTTTTAAATTGGAGCTCTGTTCTTTGGTATGCAGAATAGAATCACATTACACATTTTCTAGGGATCATTTTTTTATATTAATTTTTAATCGAATCCTAAAATGTAAGTAAATTATTTTTGAGTACTGATAAGTATGTGTGTGTGCGCTGACATTTACAGTAGATATCAGCTGTACTTGATTAGACTGTTTATTCAGGTTATGAACTGTCATAGAACATTTGTTTGAGCTTTAGGCAGGTATTTTAATGATGACTGGAAGTCACTGTTCATCTGGTTTAATGTGTTAAATTACTTCAGATGTCTAACATTTCTGATCCTCCTTCAATGTAAAACTGAAATGATCATTTTTGTGCCATTTAAAAAAAAATGTTTAGGCGTTTGCCTTATTGCACTGCAACACTATTATTAATTATTATATTATATAAACACTAAATTTGGTGGGATGTTTGCTTAAAAATGTATGTAGAGGAAAAACAAAACAAAGATAGCAATTAAATATAAGTTGTTTTTCTTTCTGCAGTGTTCTTTACAGGCTTTTTTTCTTCTTCTCATTTTAAAAGTTCAGATTAATAGCAAACAAATGGTTTTGGCAGTTAGTGTTATTAGACTGTTTTTCTTGATTTTTTTTTTTTTTTTTCATACAGTACACTTCAAGAATCAAGCCATACTAGTAAAGTATTCCAACATGCTCAAATGCATTATTTAAAAGCACCAGAGTCTGTGTTCTCATTCGCAGTGAGGTCAGGGTGAAAAATTGCTGCACGGTAATGTATTCATAGTCATATTCCCAATAAACAAATACCAAATAATCTCTCGGATAAACCTCATCATGATCTGCTTCTTTAATTGACTCCCCTGAGATCAGCTGTGTTCAGTGGATTGGATCATGCAACTACATTCAGTTTTTAAGGCACCACAAATGACTAAAATATAGTTAAATTTATCAATAATTCATCAGAAAATGTCAACACAAAGCTTTGTTTGTCACAGGAAGTCACCCAGAGGCAGCTCCATCTGCGGTGTGCTGGTAGTTTTGCCAAATGCGTGTGTCTGGTTGGGAAGTGGGGCTGAAGTGACGCTGTGTCTGACCTCAGATTCACCCGAGGTTCAGTGGAAGTTCAGTGGCACTTTGTCTCATCACCAGCACTAAGCCTGCAGGGCTATAACCCTCCTGTGTGCAGCTCCTCAATATTACATAACGTGACGGCCCCAGGATGGCACTACTCACTGGAGTCAATTAACCACTGAAGGACGTAGTAAATATTCTGTAATGCCTCTTTAAAGAGGTCTCTTGTAGTTTGGCTATTGGCAAAAAGTGATATGAAACCACAGAGAATATGCAACAATGGGGAATGTGAAGTCAGACGTTCATGTAGAAACCAAGCATGACTTATTAAAATGACTAAATATTTCATTTGGACTTAATTTGCATTTGATTGCTGTCAGTGACATTAGGTTTATTATTTTAACATTGACTTTTAGGCTGAGATTTACCCTTGAGTCTAATAAGAAAAGACACATAACTTGGCTCTACTGTTCTTTTCTGCTAGGCTGTAGGTTTTGACCTTGGTTTTTGTATTTGGCAGACATTGCACACCGGCTCTGCAGGGACAGCCTGTGACCACGCTATTACCTCTGTAGTAAATTATTTAGCTACAACAGCCTTGTCTAGCCACCTACCGAAACCCAGACGGAGAGGTGTGAACGGCTAAGCAGGTCATCACCTGCCACCAAATTGCGAATTCTAAAGATTTTTTTTAAGTGAGAGGAGCTTACGGAATACATTTGAATGTTTTATACGATTTATATTTTTGTCAGCATAATTAGAAACATTCAGCTAGGGCAATACATAAATTATTTTATGGCTTTTTCCCTCTGCCTTTGATCACTCCAGTTTGTGTTAAACTTTAAATGAGAGTTCTCAGTTTAACAGAATATTGTTTCATGCAACTAATAAGTCAAAGATTTGAAGAGCAGCATTTTACTTCTGTGGAAGACAAATCATGTGTGTTTTGAAGTTGTAGGGGTAAATCTCAAGGGACAAATACTTTGATAACTCAATGAAAGTGACGACGTCTCCTCTAAGTTGTTATGTAGATGATCCAGTGCTAAACAGATGCCGCTAATGTACATATTCATGATGCAGATGTACTGTACTTTGGGTTTAAATAATGCAACATGAAAGACCTGCGGAGGCAGAGTAAGTATGCTGGAATTGAAGCAATCAAACCAAGGTTAAGTGAGTTAAATGATTAGCTTCACGTTAATATCGTTTTCATATACCAACATAAAAATGGTAATTAAATCTGTGTCCTTTTATAAAATGAAGGTTTACTTCATGGTGGCTGCAGTAAAGCAAGAATGTGGGGAAGCATATGGCATTTTTGATTCTCCTAGTGTTCATATGGCTTTTCACACTTGAAATAGTTAACCCTGGGGCATTTTAAACCTTGGGTTAATCGTCGATATTCATAACGTTTCACGGCGTATTTAAACCTGGGTTGACGTTTTTATTTGCATATTTGCAGTGTGATTGGATGAACGCAACATGAAGGTTCTTTGCACATCCCCGATAAGCTGTACTATCAAGTTTTTCCTAATTTTTTGAACTATAATTGTAAGAATAAAAGTCTCCTCCTCACTCCATTTAACGTGCCTTCCGTCACCATTTGACATTTCCCCTCAAACGCTGAACAGTTTACACAACACGATGTATATGTGATTGTCGAAAGTACACGATTGGTGTCTGTTGCTGAGCATCTAGCAAATTACAACCTAGCGTTTAGAACGACGATCACCCGGGGGTTAGCAGTGTGAAAAGCCATATTCAAGCCATTTATTTATATAGCACTTTAA
>SCHK01283917.1:222-27469 GCA_004124795.1 Poropuntius huangchuchieni
TTTATTTTATTTTGATTAGCCCAATCACACGTTGGTGGGCGGAGTTAGTGTAAATAGCCTCTGCCAACAAGGCGGGCTATTTGCACTTAGTGTATCATATTTAATCACTGCATCCTTGCTGAATAAAAGTATACATTTCTTATATAAATATGACCACTGACCGCTACTGTCTTTCTCCAGTCAAGCTGCCTCATAATTTGTGTAATGCAATTTTGATATTAAAATAGCTTTTTAGGTTGTTTTTTGATTGATGGTCAGTTTGTCTGTCAATATCGACGTCTATAATTTTATGTATGTTTTCAATGCCTCTTTTATAAAAGGAGTCACATTGTATAGTCCCAATGTGTGTGTGTGTGTGTGTGTGTTTGTGTGTGTGTCCAGTTTCCCCTACAGCTGCAGCTTCAGCGGATTACCCATCATCCACACGGCAACATTACACAAGTCGTTCTTTGAACAAAAGTCATGGCTGCTATTAATGAGATGGTAATCCTGGGCACCGCTACCTCCCAGATCTGCTTCCACTGACAGGGGAAGAATGTCCAAACGGCCTGCTCACAACACCCAGCACAACACTGAGGCCATTGTCAGCAGCGCTGGTCTGAGCCCTGGACCCAGCTCAAGGAGTTATCCCCTTCCATCCCGATCCTGTCCCCACACCCCCGTCTCAACCCCTTCACACCCCATGAATAAAAATTAAAGCCCTAAATGGGTGGAGGAAGGAAAGGAAAGAGAGAGAGGGACCGAAGAGAGAGAAAGAGGAAAAACAAAATGTTTTGCTGGAGATTAGGGTGGGATATCTGGGATTTTGACGTCTGAGGTTCCCACACGAAGATCTGACATCTACCCATCCTATGACTGCTTGGTTTCTCGGTCTCACCATAGGGACCACACAAACTGTGAGGGGCCCAACAACCCTTTAAAACCATAAAGAGAGGCACACAAATCAAACTAAATCGAGGCTGATGAAACTACGCGTCTTCTAATTACCAGATGTTTACAGTGGGAAAACACTAATATCGGTAAATCTCTTATGCTAGATGTCATTAAAAAAAGTAAATAACTGATTATATATTCCTCGGATCTTTATACTTTTTGAGTAGTAAATGTGCAGAAGGAGTACAGTAATGTCTGAAATTCATCTTCATGGATAGGACTATGCCTCAAGACAATTACTAGCCCCTTAAAAAGTTCTCTAAAAGTAAGAATTTCCAGATCTTTGGAGAGTTTCTTAAAGGAACCTGAAAGGTATATTATATTATATTACTTTATATTATATTATATTATATTATACCCAAAATTTTGGGATTTTTGGGGGAGTAATATTTTTTTAAAAAAATATTTAAACACTTTAAAAATATTTGTTTATTGTAAAATATTATTAAGATTTAAAAACTTTTTTCTATCTAAATATATTTGTAAATTGTTAATTATTTTACCAAAACAAGAGGGATCATACAAAACGCATGTTATTGTTTATTTAGTACTGTTCTGAATAAGATATTTCACATAAAAGATGTTGACATATAGTACACATGAGAAAATTATAGTTGAATTTATACAAAATTACCCCATTCAAAAGTTTATATACACTTGATTCTTAATACTGTGCTGTTACCTGAATGATCCACAGCTGTGTGTTTTGTTTTTTAGTAACAGCTGTTAATGAGTTTGAACCCTCAGTTGTCCTCAGTGTGAAAAGATGGATCTCAAAATCATACAATCATTTTTGGAAAGGGTTCAAATACACAAAAATGCTGAAAAACCAAAGAATTTGTGGGACCTGAAGGATTTTTTTGAAGAAAAGAAGGCAGTTTAACTGTTCAGGACAAACAAGAGACTCATGAACAACTATCACTAAACAAAAAATAAAAATAAAAATAAAAACACAGCTGTGGATCATTCAGGTAACAACACAGTATTAAGAATCACGTGTATGTAAATTTTGACAGCCACTGTGCAAATGAATATATTTCAACAACAAATAGAAATGTTATCATTTAGAAGTGAAGTTAAAAACTGCATTATGTACATTTTGTTTAAGTTGAGTGTTTATTATTATATTTAAAAAATGATTAATTTTAGTAATTAAATTTAAGTTTGGGCTGTGTTGTTAATTGTAACCTTATAGTAATGTAAAAGGGCTCACTAGTTTAGAACATAAGCTGAGGAGGTAGATTTTTATCCCTAAGAAAACTATAATTATAATCACATTTATTTAAAGAGACATTTGTTCAGTAAATGACTGTTTGATAATAATAAAAAACAATATTATCTTCAGTTTTTGCCCCTGCTGTAAAGAAACCATCGTCAAAAACCAAGGTACATACCAAATCATCATGTTTGTGCACCTTTACGCCCCTATTATATTCAGAGATAAGGCGTTGAAAAAGGCCAGTAGTACATTTCCATTCCCTTTGTTTGTTATAGCAACTCTTTTTGAATTTTTTCCCCCTGATCCAAGTTATAACTAAGACACAATTAAAATTCGATAAATTCTGCTTCTTTTAAACATCATTTCATCATCTGTCTCCTGCTCTTCCTAACGTTTGGCTGATAAAAACTTCAACGAGTGACTTTGAACAGCAAAATCTGATATTTCAGAGATCTAGAAACAATCAAACTGGATCTTTGTATAAAAACCCTATTATTTCAATTACACACATGAACACAAATGTATTTATTTTGTATTGTTGCTATTAAATGTCCGATATAAGGTACAATAATGTGATTAAACTCAGAAGAAAGCTGGAGCGGGATGTGAGCGATGGTAATCTGTCGAGGTCTGAATGTTGACAGCTAAAGCTCTGTTTGACTAACATGTCAAAGTTTCACCCAAACAGAGGAAATGCCACACAGGAACTAGCGACACTGGGATCAGGCCGCTTTAGCATGAATGATTTAGCATTTCTCATGGGACAGAGGGAGAGAGCGAGAGTTTGTAGCTGTCATTGGCGGGGCATGGTCGGCCTTTCTCACTGTTCTCCGCGAGTATAGAAGTTCTAAAGTTTTCTTTCTCTCTATTCAGGAGGTCCCTTGGTGCATGGGCTTTTTCCCCACTGTTAGTATTACAAAATCCCCATTCAGTATAACCCTTGTCACCTGTCAACTAAGCCAGGCTGGTTTTCTAGGTCTTTATCCCCTACACACACTGAGAGAGAAAATAAAATGAGCAGCTAAGCTTATACCCTACCCCCATTTGATGCGTGCACACACCCTAGAAACACACACACACACACACACACACACTAAAACCGCATGTCTCAGAGCTGCTACTCTAGCAGATTAAAATTCATTACCCTGTTCTATTTAAGAAACGTTTACATTGCGTTGGTTATTGTTGGTCATTCATTAGGTGGTTAGGGGAGTTCACATGGGTCCCCCAGGGTGGTCAGAACCTGATCCTCAATATCCAACCATTTTTAAACATCTTCGCACAAACACATGAAGTGATAAGCTCATTGCAACAAATACATCCCATATTTGGTCATTCTCTTATTTACTTGTTCCCTGTTCCACATGCTGCATTTACTCTGCATTCACTGCACTTTTTTCAGCAGCATCAATTTGAGTTCAAAACATTGTGTTTGAATCTAAGTTTAGATATTACAATATCTTACAAGTTCTGTCGATTCGGCAGTTGTTTGATAATTGAAATGAACAGTCTTTATGCCAGGGTAAAATTACTTTAAGCTAAAAAATTAACTGAAATGTAAATCTGACTGACTAAATTCTAAGTGTTCTTGCAAATTAGCTTCGATCATATCAGGTAACCAGTGTCACACATACACTTGTACACACATATAAAACTGTTTTATAAACCTAAACATTATTCATTTTTAAGCTAACGTGTTTCTTTCTGTGGCATCCTACCAGTCAAACACAATGACAAAAATACAAAAGCAAAGAAAAGAGCCACCCTGAAGCATGATGTCACTATAGACCTAATCTCTTCCCTCTTCCTGAATACAAATCACGCAAACTGTTGTAGCCATATTTACAAACACACACACACACAAATAATACCTTACTTAGAGTTATATACAATACAATTCAAATGCTTTTCATTTAAAAGATGGCTTGTATTGTGTGCTAATCGAATTGAAAATGCTCTAAATAATTTTAAACTTAGTAAAAACTGGTTAGTAATAATAGTGCATAAGAACATTTTGCAAAAGAAAAGTTACGTTACTTCTTGCTGTCTCTTAATTTTATATTTTACATAATTATATTTTCTCTTAGATTTTCAGTATTTGGGTAGACAATGAAATCATCAGTTAAAATTGTGATTTAAACATTTAAACATAGAAATGTACATGTGGCATATCTATATTCATCATGAATTGTGTTATATACAGAATTATATAAAATGAAATGTTCAGTATATACAATTTCCATTCAGTGCTTTCTAGTTGGAGACTATTTTCAGAAATGGATGGTCATGAATTGAAACATCTAAATAAACAAATTAACTATGGTTCATGTAATTCCAAATTCCTTATTATTTTCCCATCAGTCATTGAGCTCTACAGTGTCAAATACTTTTCGACACTATAAAAATGTGAAGAAGACTCTTTTTAGCTTGAAAGTTAATAACCATGGAAACTATTAGTCAAATCCTTCTTAGTCAATTACATTCGTAATATTTATGTGGTATTACTTCTATGCTAATTCATTTTTGCAGTATAAAAATAACATTCAGAAAATCCAAAGCTAGCGTGCAGTGAACAGTAATACAACAAATGCTGACCTGACCGGTCAAAAGGGTCTGTACCTGGTGTCAAAGGCTGCCATGAAGATCGGGTACTGCACGTTTCCGTGGCGGTCAAGAGGGAGCCTGTCCAACAGCTGCTCAAACTGAGGGTCGGAAATCTCTAGGCCAAACCTGTGGAGAAGGTCAGGGGAAGGTCAGCACGAGATCAGTGATGTCACTACAGCCGAGAGTCCACTCATCAGGGCCGGCCAGTCCAGCAGGCCTTAAGCATACGCCACTCATTGACCCTCTCGCACACTGCGGAGTCAAGAGGTCATAAGGTCAACTGCCCTCTTCACCCGGCCATCGCACAGAGCTGGACACACAGTGGCCAGTCAATCAAGGGATTAGACTTTACATACACGTATACACACCCTCAAATATTCACTCACACAAACTACAACCATCACTCGCTCCAGAAAACACAGATAAAGACAAATGAACTTATCAAAGATTATGAATAAAAATGTGAGATTGTCCTTCAGATCTGACAGACACGGTCCACACTGACTACAACACTACATACTCAAATAAAGAGGATTATGGTGAGGTAAATGTGTTTTAAAGGACAGAGAGAAAAGACAGGGGAGTTTCAAACATTCATAATATGACTAAATTAGGTTATCACTCCATTTAGACCCAGATGAGGCAGGGTCTTTCCTGAAGGGGCACATTAAGTCACATTAATAGTCTACTTAATGCAGTAGGCAAGATAAGAAGTGACCGAAGAAAATATAATACTTTTTAACAACTTAGTAATTCATCATATACACATGTCAATCTAGTACAGTCAGTGGTTCTCAAAAAGGGGGCCAGAGCCCAAAAGGGGGCCTTTCCAAACTTCCAAGGGGCTGCAAGATGGCTTAAAATGATGTAAAATAAATAAAGATAAGTCAAAACACCTAACAATTAAAATGTAAGCTGACATTGTATTTCTTTATTTTTAACTGGATGCCTCAACAACAAATCTCTTTATGGACCAGGATTCTCACATTCAGGTCTTGAAAACCTGGATATATGAGGGATTTGTAAAAGTGTGATTTCTACAAAGTCAATAAGTTATGTCAAACTCCACAATATTTTCTCTGGTAGACAAAGCTATTTATGAAAAAATGTAACCACAAACAACTTGAAAAATCATTTAAATTCATGTGTAATAAAAAAGCATAAATGCTGTAGAACACTGTTCTCAAAAGTTCTGGAATTATGGATTTATATTATTTATAATATCTAGTTGCTGTAAATAAAAATGTTTATAAATGAGCAGCTGTGCTGTTACAACAGAAATTACAGAAAAATTATGGGGGGAGCTTCAAATATTGTGGTGGGAATTAGAGTCAAAAAGGTTGACTAGTGGTCTAGTGGTATAGTTTTACCAAGTAATCCTAACCTAACATAAATTATATATCATGTTTTATCTTAAATTATTCAACATGAACTTTTGACAAATTTTGACAAAGACTCTTTTTGTCATTTTGATGTCACCAAATGAGAGTACTGATGATGACGACAGAATTTTTAAAGCAAATATTCTGAAAAACAACTTCTGTCACAACATTTGAGAAAAACAACTTCAGCATGTCTACAATAATCATGTAGCTTAATTAGAGATAGAAATACTGTACCGGCTCTCCATAGCAGCTCGGAATTCTTCTTTACTAATGGCCCCCTTATTAAGCTTGTCAATGTTCCTATATGCAGAGAAACACATACGTATATTTGTCAATGAAATTACATTCTCTTTTCAAAAAGTATTAAAGCATTTTCTAAATGCATAAGCTGTTGGTAAGACAATATGCTTTTCAAACTCAAGAGAGATGCTAAAAGGGTTCAAAAGGAAACTCATTTGAGCAGAAGAGTTTCTGTGATGAGGTTCTTAGTAACAATGCAAAGTTATAATTAAATAGACCAAAAAAGTGCCAACCTTTGACCCAAAATTTAGTGAAACATCTTGTGTATTAAAAGAGAGAGAAAAGATACCAGTTCTCAATTTAGAGGGTGTTAATGGGGTCTTGTTCACAAGGAGAAAAGAGGAGAAAGGGAGGAAAGAAGAAAGAGAGATGGAGAGAGAGAATGGGATTGTACTCACTGAAAGGTCTGGAGGAGTGAGAGGTACTCTGACTGAAACAGGCGAGTTAATTTGGCCTCTATGGCACTTAAAGAGGAAACACAACTGTTCTCACCAGAATGAAACCTGCAGAAAATGAAAAGGTTTTTTTCAAAACAATGATCTTCTTTTCTGAAGAATATAAAAACGATTAAGGTTCAAACATGCACTACGAACAACTCAGAGCCAAAACTGATTAAGAAAATACATAAAGTGACGTTAGTTTGGAGTAAAGCTCTATCATCTTTTGTTTACAGATTGCATTTAATCTAATATTTTGTTATCTTCTGCAATAAAATTCATAGGTTGTAAAGAGTGGCTTTAGTATCCTAATACTTTTTGGGGCCACTGTATTTTGTCACCATGGTGAAAGGTTCTACACATTGCAACTGTTTGCCTGCCCCATTTTATTCATCCGCCAATCCTTTAAGCTGTGGACCACCCCAATCAAACCAAACACAGCCAGTCTAGGCCTAGTGTTCAGCAGCTGTTTACTGATCCCTGTGTGCTGGGTGACCCAGGGCAGGGAAGAACTATTGGCCGTAAGCTTGTTAGAAATGGAAAGAGTTTGACTACAAGGCTTAAAGATCACTTTCTCTGGATGCTTCTGTGTAATTTGGGCTCTGTGTAAGCACAGAAAAGACTCAGAGTTTCTGTTTCCACCCTGCACTGTTACTGATGACAGAACAGAATTATCTACACTCATCAGAATCAATTTTGTATGTGGTAATATTCAGTTTCTTAATATAGATTAAATCCCACAATATACACTGAATTCTACTGAAGTTATTTGATTAAAAATACAATAAAAACAGAAATATTGTGAAATATTTTTACAATTTAAAATTTATATTTTAAATAAAAATGTACAGTTTCCTATTTTAACATATTTAAAAAATGACATTTATTCCTGTGATGGCAAAGATGAATTTTCAGCATTATTACTCCAGTGTCACACAAGCCTTTAAAAAATTTTATAATATGCTGATTTGGTGATCAAGTAACATTTCTTGTTATTATCAATGTTGGAACTAATTATTTTTGTGAAACTGAGATTGATTGATTGATTGATTGAGTGATTGAGTGACTGATTTTCAAGACTCTTTGATGAATAAAAAGATCAAAATAAAATAGAAAAAATTGAAATTTAATAGATTAAAATATAAATTATTGATAGCGTTGTAAATTGGATTCATTTAATGAATATTTGATGAATATATATTCATTTCTTTGAAAAAAAAAAAAAATCTTACTTACCCCAAACATTCAAATAGTAGTGTACAAAGGTGAAGCATTCTCTTTTCCATTTTTGTTTGTTTGTTGACCTTGTTTACATACAAAATTCTGATAAATATTCTGATATTAAATTTAGATTACAACTGAATTATGTATGTGTCATGTAAATTCAGCGAAGTGATTGTCATATCCCAATTAATTCAAAATTCTTGTTTCTAGAAATCTGAATAAGAAAACTGGCATATGCCTGTATTAATCCACTTACTTGATGATGGGCCATTGGATTATTAGAAAAATAATGCACACCCGAGGTGGTGATGCGGCCACGACGCGAAGCGGAGTTACACCATTACATTTTTCTAATAATTCAACGGTCCAAAGTCAATTATTTTGCTTATACTACGGTTGCCACACCTCAAGACATCGATCAGATGATATATTTCAAGGTATTTGTCCGGTTTTTATTCTTAAAATGCTATTGAGAGTAGGATTATTTCTTCTGCATCTCATCCAACGCCTCCGTTGCTAATTCCAAAACGTAATTTTAGAACTAGCAATGAGACTTAAGCCGTTGATAGCAGACTATAATGCAGTTAATAACTAAGTTATGAGAGAGAGTTGTGTGTGTGTGTGTGTGTGTGTTAGAGAGAGAGAGAGAGAGCGCATGTGAATTACCTCTGTGAAGTGCGTCTCTCAAAAGTGTTCGGCTAATATCTCTAACGTTACTAATAGTGAAACTTTAAGTTACTTTTCTTCACAAACAGCGCCATTGTTACCTCGCTTGTGAGAAGTCAAGTTGTTTTTAAGTTGATGTTACGGATAAAATCGTCACAGTAGCGCTAAAAGCATCAGTGCGTATGTTAATGTGTTTGAAACTGTCTGTATGTGTGTGTGTGAGGGAGAGAGAGCGGGAGAGATAGAGTATGTGCTTTCTGTACTTAATAAAACGTAATTTTGTGGCAAAAACATGGAAATGATCTGTTGTTTTTATCGTATTGATTTCTATATTTATTTGTTTGGCCAGAGTCGTTGTGGGTTTTGGTTATTTTGCTGTTGTAAGACCTTTGAAATAATATAAATCATTTGGCGAAGTGATATGGTCATGTAATGCGGTAAAGAGCTGCCTGGAACTACGTTCGCTGTGCGTTTCCCTGAAAATAATTGCACACCTTAGATCGTTCGACAGCCAATGAGATTCAAGCATTCAACGGCCCCGTAGTATAAGGATTGTTAATTTATATCTATGCCCCTATGGAAATATTAGGAATGCCCTCTCTTGCCACTTATTACGCATGTTTTTGCAGGTGTTTGGAACCTGGAGGGATCAAAGCTCCATATAAATTATATATTATTAGGACATTGCTATGAAGTAAATCTGACCTGTGTTTTGGGTTAGAGATGATCTTATGAGTGATGCCATCTGAACTTCTGTCCTGGAAGGTGCGCAGGAAGTTTAAGTACTGTACACAACCCTTTTTTAGCTTCAGACCACACCGAGATAAAAACAGACCCAGGTGCTCTCTCTTCAGATGCAGGTCAAACTTCCTCAACACCTGCAGAAAGTCTGCACCCCTCACCTACAAACAGAACGCAGAATATTTACATTAATCAATATGACTAACATTTTTGTACCAGTCTGTTTGTGAAGCATGATGCCGTTTGCTACCTTTCCACAGTTCTCAGGATCCAGTTTATCAAACTCAGTTTTCATCCTCTGAGCTCCTTCCCTGAATCTGTCCTTCAACCATGCCTCTATGGCGATAGATGTGTGACGCTCCTCTTCCGCCTTAGAGAGTGTCTTACCAGGAGCTGAGGGAAAGAGGAAGATGCGTCAGGAAATTATGTCTTACACGACTATTCAAACTTTCTAATGACAGGTCTCTGATTNAAGCTGAGGGAAAGAGGAAGATGCGACAGGAAATTATGTATTACACGACTATTCAAACTTTCTAATGACAGGTCTCTGATTCATTTAATCGTCTGATGAGCTCGTATTAAACCAGGCAAAGAAGAAAATACCTGACGAAACAGGACCACAGCACCCTCTATAGGTGGACTGTTGCTCAACTACACTAAAGCTGCTAGCTTCTCCAAAACCAGTGCAAAGCTTGTCCCTCTGTTTCTAAGACATTAAATACTATTTATCTATACTTATGTCAATTAATAATTTTAATACCAAATAAGTTCTATTAATTATACAATGATTGGACAAAAACAGTTCTAGTGCAGAGTTTGTTTTTCTAATTGATCGATTTGAATATTTCTTATTTTGTAAACTGATAGCTGAGGATACTTTATGCTTTATAAATAATATTTATTTAGCTCATAAAACAGTACTAGGTACTTTACAAATTCTATAATCATTAACTATGCAACTTTACCTTTCGTGTCCTCAGCTTTAGCAGTAATAGAAGTGTTTCTCTCATTGTTTGGTTCAGTCTGTCTGCTCAATCCCAATTTCTTTAGAAAAATTGTCTGTTTAACTGCTCCAAGTCCATCCACATCTAACCTGTTTAAAAGAGATGTAGAATTTTTTTTTTTTTTTTTTTTCAATTTTATTCTAAAATCTATAAAGCAACTTGATGGCAGAATTAATATATGAATACAGAAAAAAATGAACAAATGAATCAATTCAAACCTTTTCCATAATTTTTCAAAATCAGAATCTTTCAGGTGAAGTTTGAGTTTGTTGAGAATATTTCTGAACTCTGGGGCAGAAATCCAGCTGTCAGTGAGATTGTCTGACTTGCACAAAACATCTACGCTCTCCAGAAACCTAGAGTAGGAGAAATGGTTTCACAATCATTGCAAAACAGCTACTCCGGAGCTCTTTTTTCTTTTATATTAAAAAAAAAAAAAAATCCATTCTTTCATGAATAGAAAATTCAAATAAACAAAAGTTTATTTGAAATAGAAATTTTTTGTAAGATTACAAAGGTTAAGTCTTTATTGTCACTTTTCATCAATTCTATACGTCCTTGCTAAATACTTTTTTTTAAACATAAAAATTTATTAATAAATAATAATAATAATAATCATCATCATCATCTTACATGAGCCCAAGTTTTAGAATGGTGGTGTATGCCGTGACAGTGTATTTAAATATTCAAAATACTGACATACTCAAAATCAATTTAATTTTATTTAATATGGCTTACTTGAACATATTAAACATTTAAAATATTGATAGTAGCACATTGTTACCATATATATATATACATTTTATTTGAGTGTGTGGGGGTGTGAGAGAGACCCTTTAGGAGCATTGAAGAAATTGTTTAAAAGTCCTGTTTTTGTTTCTCCTCTCTTTGTCTCTCTCTCTTACACACATACACATACTGTCAATCATACATATGATTGTCCTTAGTATGTCCCTTTGTGTCTTTCACTTATCCTTTCTTTCTGTTTTCAACCCTTTTGGACTCATAAATCTGCCTTTTGCACATTTTTATGTGTGCCACATTTCTCTTCTTTCCTGTTGCTCTTTCATCTTTATCCCTCTCTTGCTGTCTTTTTATTCAGTCTTTCTTTCCCTCATCCTATCTTTCCCATCTCTCACTTGGACACTCATAGTCAATGTGTCTGTAAGAAAGAGAGGGAAAATGTGTGAGATTAGTCACAGAGATTTCATTATTTTTTTGCTCACGGCTGGAGTGTGTCTTGGTCTGACCAGGTCTTACGCAATCAGTATGACACACACGCACACACCAACCAAACTTTCACACTCTCGCACACTCCCTCTACAACCTCATTGTATTATACTGATGCTTTAAACAGTTAGGTACAATAGTTGCAGTAGTACAGAGAGAGAGAAATGGAGGGGGTGGCAAAGCGGATCATCCTTTTGCTTTCTGCCCACCCTGGGCACAAGACCCACTCTGAGCTGCTGTCTCACTCCCTGCTGGTGAACTTTGAGTGTGAGCAATTCACAGTCTCTGTCTCTGAACCGTTATCTTTTTCTAGAGCACTGTTTGTGCAATAAGTTTTCATTAAGTGTTCATTAAGTCTACAAATACACTTAAATACCCAAATATTGCATTAGATACAAAATATCAAACAAAGTGGAATCTATAAATGATGCTAAATCAGTGGTTCTCAATGAGAGGGCTGGGACCTCTGCAAACTTCATGTGGGCCCCCAATAAGTCTGTAAATTATTTAAATTTGGTCATATTAACATAACCTTAATTAGAATGCAAAAACAGAAGTTAAAACACTGATCCAGATCTTTTCTAAGAATACTTCGCTATACTGGTGCAATCCTTCTGTTGTTCTAAATATTGCTGGCCTTGTGCAAAAAACACAACAGTACAAAAGAGAAACCTTCTACTAACAAAAATAACTCTAATCAAAGCGAAAATTGAATTGCACAATGCACATCCAAGAGTAGGGTATTTCTTGCATGTATATTTTGAATGAATCAGTGTTTTTGAACAAATTGGTTGAGTGATTGATTCAAAGAGTCACTCAAATACTGCTACCTGCTGGCATGATGATGTAATTTGCCAAAAGAGCTATTAAAGGGGTCATGACATGAGAAATAATATTTGCCTTTATCTTTTGGCATATATGAGGTCTTTGGATCATTAAAACATCCTGCAAGTTTTATATAGCAAGTGTCATACCTATTCATAGCCATAGCATACTATTTTTTTTATTAGATTATTTGAAATTGTTGTTTATAAACTAGCTTTTGATATTTTTGTAATAAAATATTTTGATATTTTAATCTCCACTTTCCCTAAAATGACAACAAAGGATATCATATTCAATATGACATTCATTTCAGCAAAACTATAGCAGTGTGTCAGGACTGCAGAGATCTCACCTGCTGCGTGCAGGTCCTCTCAGCAGGGCCATTGTCTGGGGAATTGTAAGAAGACCTGTGGGGTTACTTTTATTGGAGTCTGGGTCTTTCAGGGCACCATAAAACTCCTCAAAACTGATAAGCACTCGGTCAGAGAGGTGCAGACTGCACAGAAAGAGCAAAACATCTTCTAATTATATGGATCTTGAAACAACAATAATCAGACAGTTCTTTAAAGTACAACAACATAATTTTTATTTTAAGAATTGTTAAAGCATTGTCATTACTTACCGAAATAGAAGTTTTTTCAGCTGTTTAGCTGTGACAGGCCTCCTTAGGAAATTTGTAAGGATCTCAAGTAAAGCAGATCTAGGAAAACAACAAACCATGAGACAATGGGAAAGAAAATTCTGATATTTGCATATGCATGTGTCTGTTTTCACCTGTTGACCAGAGGTTTGCCATCTGGGTGGTTATTCTTGAACAGGATTTTGAGAGTCAGAGCTCCTGTATTTTGAATGCGCTCTTTTAGCTCATCTTCCAGCTTTAAAAGAAAAGAGTGAAAGTGTATATACTGGTTTAGTGTTGTTTCTGTATGTAATGCATTTTGCAAAAATGATGAGGTCAAAACTCAATATTCTACATTATTGTCTTTCACTTGCAATCCTAACAACTGAAATGAGTACGTTTTTTACTTTACTTTTCTGGAGATTATATATATTAAAGCAAATCAACTGCCGTAAATGAAAGAACTGAGTTTAAATTAATGGGTTTTTTTTGTTTGTTTTTAGTTAATCAAAAACACAGCATGACGAGGATTGAACGATTCTTCAATGAAAGAATATTATGAGCCAGATCAGCTCCTGAATGAATGATTCTAATTGGCCGTTGTTTTCATTGTTTGCTCAAATTACTTTAATGAGCTGGCTGCTTTAGTAAATCAGAGTCATATGACAAATGTAGTCCAGTTCCCAAATGATTGACCAAATGACCAAAATATTCATTAATTAAGTCTTAGTTGCAGACTAGTTTTTGATTTTCCTTTCTGGAGAACATTCACATTTTTGCAGATATAATTTGTATAAGATAAATTACAATAAACTGAGCACAGAAGATCTGTTAAACTAAACTGTGTAATAATAACAGAGATCATCTCCATCCTATGGGCAGCATGCAGTTTCATTTAAAAAATGCAGTAACTGAAAGATTTTAAAGTGGTGAATGTATTAAATATGATGAGTGACAGCATTTTGAGCTTCTTTTGTGAGTGGGATGGGATGAAGGGGTTGTGTGTTTATCCATACACCCACTCTGACTCTTGCGACGGGTGTGTGTGTGTGTGTGTGTGTGTTTGTACCCCCACTGTGTGACTAAGGCAGCTCTCGTGACCAGGCGGAGTCGAGGGGGCCTGTGTGCTGGGTTCAGTCGGTCAGACAGACAGGACCCCAGGGATAAGACTGGCAGGGTTAATCACACACAACACCCCCTCTAGAAGACAGACACCTGCAGATTTGCAGGACTTTCTCTCTCACAGACCCGTTTGCACATGTACTCCCTCCTTCCCTTTCTCTTTATCTCTCTTTGCTAATATCTCTCCTGGGTAAACTCTGTTAACCGCTGAGCTGCAGCTGAGATTTTATCAGTTCTTATGTTTTATTCTACATGAGCAGTGGCTCTCTTTCTCAATGGGATAATGCCAGGCTTTGATGTCAAAAGGAGGAACACAGGACAGCAACTTAGTTACTGAGAGGAAAGCACTTGGGAATACTTGAAAATATGCCTGTATTAATGCACTGCATCCAGAATTATACTCTGTGTGAATGGAAAGCTCTGCAAACACAGTGCTCCAAAACATATGTGAATTTAAAAAAAAAGTGTTATTTTTTATTGAATTAAATTGTTAAACAAGGAAATGTCTGCAAACAAATGATGACGAACTTTTTCCTCTGTGTTAATATCACTTATCTCATCACATCAACTATGCACCTCCATCCACATACAAAGTTTAGGCTAAATGTAATTGCTTTTTTTTTTTTTTTTTTTTAGGTTTTTGAAAGAAGTCTCTTACACCAATGATGCATTTATTTGTTCAAATATACAGCAACATTGTATAAGAATAAGAATTCACGGTTTCCTCAAAATTATTAAAAAATGTTTTCAACATTGATGATAATAAGAAATGTTACTTTAGCACTAAATCAGCATATTAGTATAAATTCTGTGATGTAATGGCTGCTAAAAAAAAAAAATAAATAATAAATGAGATTTTAAAATATATTATAATAGAAAATAGTAAATTCAAATTGCATTTTGAACAAATAAATGCAGTCGAAACCATTATTATTAATAAACAATACATCTATTTTCTTTTTATATCATAAAGCCTAACTAAGTATTTAAAATAAATTATACTTGATCAGATATTTTTTATCAAAATTAATGATATTTATGTTTTAAGTGGTAAAACTTGTGGTCTACTGTATGTAATGGTAAGCTGTAATGTGTTTTAGTGCAATAATTTTACACATATCATTCCTGATTTAAATTTGAGTACCTGATCTGTTTGATTGGAAATCCATGGCCCAGTGCTGGAATAAGTTGAATGAGAGACTCTGCTTACGGATCGATTTTCTGATGCTACCCTATGACCTATATCAAGCACAAAAACCAGACAAATGACAGCATTAAATACACTCATTAGGAATGGGTGACCAAAGTAAATAGCAAAATGTTTCCAAACCTGGTCATTTTCATGAAAATATTACAATGCAAATATTAAGTAAATTAAAATATACAAAAAATGTATATGTTGCTATAATGGATACTGCTTCTTTAAATGCATTATAAATATTTATAGAATAAGTAACTAAGACAGAGCAAAAAAAGATCTTTAAGTTTCCCTGACCACTAGACAATTCATTCCCCTGATGAGACAGCGCCCTCGTGTGGACTAAAACGTGGAAACGTGTGCAATCGTGGATTTTTTGTAATTATGGTTAAGCAGCAAGAACCAGTAAACCTTAAAACATTCCAAAATCGAATTTTGGTTCCGTAGTCTCTTGACCACTAAAAAAGGAATCGGCAACAGACTATTGAACTAAACGCAAAATGTTGACCGAAATAGTATTTTCTTGTAAAATGTAGTACAATAATTTGTTTTATTTATCTGGGTTTATTTTTAATCTTTGCAACTTTTTTAAACAGTGAACGAATTCATAGACTTATTTTTTTCGCCATGTCTGGCTGACTTTTTTTATATGGACGTATCAATGAACTTCATTAAAATAATTTAAAGACTGAACGTATTTTTGTAAATTGATTTGTTACGGTGTTTCGAATTTTGAAATAATCTCATAATTTGCCAACAATCTATGGCTGCAAATGCTTACTTCTATCTTTTTCCCTCACGTATTTCCCCCCTTAAAATGAGCTAAAAGGAACGTATTTCTAATTGCATCAAATGTAATATAAAACGCAGCCGTGATCTACATAGTTCGGTGGCACGTCTAAACCCTATATATGTTTGACAGTCAGCAGTTTATCAGTCCTCTGGCGCTGTTTCAAGTGTTGAAATGCTGATTTACAGTCAGACCTCCAAACATTACCATTACATTATCACCAGCTCTAGGTGTTGAAGCGCCTTCGTACTATTACAAGGAGATCCATAAACGTCAGGCTAGTGACTCACGGAAGGCAGGTAATCTGGCTTTATCCTGGTCTTCAGTGATCTCATCTGCCTCAGGGATTTGCTCTGGAATATCTAATCCTTCTCTTTTTCCTTTTTCCATCAGAGAACTGATATCACTTCTTCTGCTCTCACTGCGAAAAGCAGAGTCCAGGCTTTCCGTCCCTGGAGACTGAGCTCTGGTTCCTCTCTGAGGCATCCAGCATCGTTGATCTCTGCACTCTGTGGAATAACCCCGCAGAGAGATGAGCTCTGGATCTCCAAGTCTTGATGAAGGGTGCTGGATGGCCGGGAACCGCACAGAAGCCACCGAGGACATCCTGACTGAAGGGTTTTAAGTTTGAGCACAACTCTCCTGAGAAGCCCTTTTTCCAAAGTGCGTTATGCGCTAAGAAAGATGATTAAATTTGATAAATTACGCATCGAGCTCAGGCGCTTTATAATGGCTTAAATGTCAAAAGAGTTTAATCATTTTAAGAGACACTGTCTGCTTACTGTTTTACAGAAGACTAGCCAAGTTGCCCTTAGCAACAACAAGCGCTCGCGCCCAGGGTTGCAGATAGCAAGAGCAAATCTAAATGCTCGAGATGTTCGTACACGAGACTAAGAGTATCAAGAGTGTGCGTTAGCTTTTTTTTTTTTTTTTTTGGTGTGTGTAGGTAATTCATTCTAACCCAATCCGTAAAGAAAACGTTAGCACTTCTAAATAATGATCTTATTTTTAATTAGGCCCTATTATTACATTAATAAACCATTTTCTCAAGTTTTGGAATTCGGAGTTTTGGAATTGTTTTTGCATGCAAATTAATTTCTTAGCCTAATATCCCAGCTTCAAGGGAGAGAGAACGGGAATTATATAGATTTGTTCTGAAATTTGAGCTGCTGTGTTATTACAGCCTAGCATCCAAACAAACTTCCATTGTGTTGTAAAGAAGTGTCTCCTGCTTTGTTTTTAGTAACATTCAAAACACCTCAAGGAGAATATGGCTGTACTGTAGCCAGGCAACAGAGCTAACTAGACTGAGGGGGAGTGGGTTCAAATATCTAAAACTCCAATCAGAATACGCAGGAGTTTGTGCAGTGAACACACATTTAAACACCACATTTCAATGCCCATGTTACACATAAATATAAAGTAATTATTGAAATATTCACAAACTATATGTAAAGTTGCCACAAATCAGTCCAAATTATTCAAAACGAATATAATATTAAACTGTAAGTGTGACCACGCACAGATTTAACATTAAAAAATTGAGGTTATATCGGCCTATTTGGGTGGCCTACAAGTCAGTAATTTAAAAACGTTAATAAACAAGCATCTAAGCGTTACGACTACATAATAACAATAAATAATAAACTAAGTTTGTGTCACTATAAATAAGTGTATCTTTAAAAATAGCAGCCAAAAAAAGTTCCTTGGGTCTTACAGGCAATCTGTCACGTGACACACTTGGGAGTGGAGGTCGCTTAACCTCAAAGTGAAACTTATACATAGGGTGAGTTCAGAAAAAGTGTAATATAGTTCTCAAAGTAACTAATAATTGCCAGTAAGTTTGAATGAATTGAAATGAAATGCCTGTGTTCATTAGAATCGGCACATTTAAGTTCTATTATTCCAGGCAAATGTTTTGTGGCATCACGAAAAAAAAAAAAAAAAACCTCCATTGAACTGTATTAACATTGGCCTATAATTAGACATGAGTGTTAGTCAGTTTTATCCTAGAAGTATGAATGAATATAAAATTCACGATTTAGTAAGCAAAATAGTTGTTACTTCATTGCAGTAACATTCCTGTAAACATGCAATGTTGACAAGGTTCTGTGGTAAAATTACTGCTGCTTACAAATGTAGCCTATTATAATTTTATTAAATACAAAACATTTTCCCAGCGGTTATGAATCGAGTAGTTTTATGGTAATACATTTGTGGGGCTATGTGAGAAATACAATTTGTCCTTTAAACGTCCCCGGTTCCATGACCCAGGACATTAATGAACTTGCGCAAGACTTATAGCCTATGACCCGGGATATTTATTCAGCTTCGAGATTCTGTTCGGTCTCTCGTGGATCCATCATCTGCTCCTCTCGCGATAATGAGTCCCGATATATTAGGAGCAAACACGAGCACTCGTCCATTTGAAGGGGCGTCGCAGGGGTTCTAACAGGGTCCTTTGGTGGTGAGATTGTCATTCAGGAGATAGGACATCATGTCTGACGCTGTGGTCAGCTTCTTGAAGGATTTCTTGGCCGGTGGTGTGGCCGCTGCCATCTCCAAGACAGCCGTGGCCCCCATTGAAAGAGTCAAACTGTTATTGCAGGTACGTTTTAAAATCAGGATGAGTATTTATTCAGTTATATCAAAATAGTATCAAAATACCAAAAAAGTTGCATGCAAGTCACAGCTGCATAGATTAAAATGAGGGTGCTATGAACTTGCATTACAAGTTTTTAGTAAATTAATCAATTACTTAAACATAACAGACTAACCAAAAGTAAGGCTTTTACTGATAATCTAAAACAATTTATGGCGCTGTCCATGGTGCTACTTTATAAAGCGTTTCTAAGAACGGTCAAAAAGTGTAATTTCAGCACAGATTAAGTTTAATTAATGTTAAATTATTGTTATTTTTCATTGAAGTAGTGCATTTCCGTAACAATTGCGAATACTACTACCATTAATAACAATAATACATTTCAATATTTGACCTTGACGACTTCCGTCAGTCTTTCCATCAGTGCCAAAGTTCATAAAGGCCAATCATGTGTGTTAAGATCGTGACTGTAAAGAGCAGCGATATTTGGTGTAAGTTTAAAGTTAAAAATAGTCTGGAGGCTGCAACTCAATACTCAAACCCCGCGCACAAGTGGGGTGTGACGCCAAGTGCAGCTCGCGCACGTGGTCAGGCTGATCCCTGAGTGTAAAAATTCAACTCTGAACCATTTTTATTTCAAATCAGAGACAGCTTTTGGCGTTTCCCATACAAGATGATCATGCAGCACTGACACATAACCATAACGATCATCCACAACATACTCCAAAATTCATATATGATGTGATCACAATGATATAAAGTGTACCATCTTCCATTTACCAATCCAATCTGCTGCTTCACAGGTGCAGCATGCCAGCAAACAGATCACAGTTGACAAACAGTACAAAGGCATCATCGACTGCGTAGTGAGAATTCCCAAAGAGCAGGGATTCATCTCTTTCTGGAGAGGCAACCTCGCCAACGTCATCAGATACTTCCCCACACAAGCCCTCAACTTTGCCTTTAAGGACAAGTACAAGAAGATCTTCCTTGGAGGAGTGGACCAGAAGACCCAGTTCTGGCGTTACTTTGCCGGTAACCTGGCCTCTGGTGGTGCTGCCGGCGCCACCTCTCTGTGCTTCGTCTATCCTCTCGACTTCGCCAGAACAAGGCTTGCTGCTGATATCGGCAAAGGCACAGCGGAGAGAGAGTTCACTGGTCTTGGAAACTGCCTTGCCAAGATCTTCAAGTCTGATGGTATTAGGGGTCTCTACCTTGGCTTCAACGTGTCTGTCCAGGGCATTATTATCTACAGAGCTGCTTACTTCGGTGTCTATGATACAGCTAAAGGTAAGCAACTAATGGGAAACATCTGACGGGGATAAAATAAACTGCTTGTCGAATACACCTCGATGACATTGCCTAACTCTTTCACTCAGGTATGCTCCCAGACCCCAAGAACACGCACATTATCATCAGCTGGATGATTGCCCAGACTGTCACAGCTGCTGCCGGTATCATTTCATATCCCTTCGACACCGTAAGACGTCGTATGATGATGCAGTCTGGACGCAAAGGAGGTAGGCCAAAGGATCAGGCTGTTTGGCACAAACTTTTTATGCATGAAAATAAAAACTGCTTGACGGTCAGTCTAATGCACACTTTTCTTTCCCAAAAGCTGACATTATGTACAAGGGCACACTCGACTGTTGGAAGAAGATCACCAAGGATGAGGGACCCAAAGCTTTCTTTAAGGGTGCCTGGTCTAACGTGCTCAGAGGCATGGGCGGCGCTTTTGTGCTGGTCCTGTATGACGAGATCAAGAAGTACACATAAACATTCTCAATCCATCATGTACATCCCAACAAAGGAACCCCTAAGCGCTGTGTATGTCTTAAGTGTACTTAGCCAAGCTGGCCCAGGGGTGGACTGAGATCATGAGATCATGAGATCTCCACCCCAACACTTGTAAATATATTTAAATCTACCTACTGCCCCTCAGTTTTAGATGACTCTCAGTCTGGTCAGGTTGAAAGTGATTTTTTCCCCCTCATTTATTTATTTGAATCAATCCATTCTACAGTGGCTCCTCTTTTCTGTAGCTAGCTGAATATATTTATTCCCGGACTGAAGCAAGTGGCTGTACACTGGAAAGCAGACTGTTCTTGTGGTGTATTCCACCTTATGTGTTCTTTTAATAAGAATAAAGCTGAAAATACTTATTTGGTGCTTGTGGTTTCTTTCTGTGATATAATACTTTTTACTGCCAGATTTTGTCAGCTCTGTAATGGTAATGAACTCATATTAGTTCAAATTCATTCACAAACATTTACATGAACAGAGTTTATGAATACCTGTTGAAATTTTATCAGTCTCATATTACACAATATACAGTACATACACTGTCATTCAAAGTTTGGGGTTAGTACGATTTTTTCAAAGAAATCAATACATCTATTCATCACGGATACATTAAATTAAGCGGAAATTCAAATAAATGCTGTTCTTTTGAATTTTCTATTCGTCAAAGAATCCTGTATCTTGGTTTTCCCAAAAATATTAAGCAGAACAACTGTTTTTAACATGCACAATAATAAAAAAAATTGTTACTTTAGAACCAAATCAGCATTTTAGAAATATCTCTAAAGAATCACATGGCACTGAAGACCAGAGTAATAGTTATTCAATTTATTGAAAATAGTTTTCTCAAATTGTAATAATATTTTATAATATTATTGTTTTTACTGTATTTTTGATCAAATAAATGCAGCCTTGGTGAGCCTAAGAAACTTAGCTTTAAACATTTAACTATCACAATATTACAATATAATATAATATATTTATACAACTGAGCATACGATTATATTTTACATTATAACATTAATATAAGATTACAAATTCCTTAAAAAATTAAATAAATCATTACATAATGTTGAATGTGCTTTGAATAATGATCTGCAAATAAATATAATGTTTTTACATGCATTAAAGTGTCAAAATACTGTTATCATAGTAATAGCCAAGTAAAAGCTAGTAACAGTAACTAGTTACAGTAATGTGAGTAAAACAACATAACAGAGTCTTCCTCAAAAATTACTACTATGGCAGTCTGTGTGCTTGCATAATTAGCTTGTTAGTCTGCCATGTGTCAGCAAGTGTCAGTCAGCCTTTTCAAAAGCACTTTAGGAGTGACAGGTGAATAACTAGCATTGTTACATTCATTGTAACAGACGGGACACTGTCTGAGCATGTGTGTCACTTCATATCGGCATGCCAAGTATTCAAGTGTCACACAGCTGGGTCAATAAACAAATCACTTTTACTTTCTGAAAAATGTACCATAACAAATAAAGCTTTATTTCACATGAGATTTAATTTCTGACAGATGTCACGTAATTAATTATTCTGATAACCGCAGCAATGGCTTTAGAACACACCGCTTAAACATACATAGTCTTTTTGTAGTCTGTCATATATAAGCACTAGTTTACTTTTGAATGTCTCAGAAAATGGATTGTCACACTCTATGGTCCCGAGCAGTGTTGATTGAATTCATTTAGTACCCTACCATATCTAAAAATGACATATATATAAAAAAGCTGCACACTGTCAAATAAATTTAGCAGATTGTTGAGCTGTGTAGATTTTCTGACAAGTATTTTAATTTATATCACTGCACATCTGGACAAATTACCATGAGCTCAAGCCGTTTTGCAACATTTATCCAGAAGGTTTTGTGTTGTGACCTGCAGTCATATTTTCTACTCACAGTCATGTAAGTGAAAATGTTGGGGGTAGAGAAAAACAAGGGAAGAAAATATGAAAATCAGGACCATGCAGGCCGTGGTGTTGTTCTGCCGAGTTTAGCGGTTTCCGGTCTAGATTTGTGAGGACTACTGCCAGGTCTTGAAGTCCTTCCTGTTTTCATGAAAAGACAAGAGTTGTGTTACTGGTACAATTAATTTGAGATTTAACAATATTAAATATGTTTAACAGAAATAAATGCATGTAATGCATTTAAAGCATTTAGATAAGTGACAATACAAAACTAGTTTAATACACAAATATCATTAGCTGGACTCTTGTTTATCAGTAAATAAAGGACAAACGCCTACCTAGCAAATATATTATATATTATATAAAAGAAAGGATCCAAAAGTACAAAACATTACATAAAGGCAAAACACATCATGAATGGCAGTACAGTACATGACTCAAAATTTTATATTGGAACTGGAAAAAAATAAAAAAATAAACATTTTGGAGAAAGTGCATAAAATTTCTTCTCAGAGGAGAAAAATGAATGCAAACAGAATGCACTACATTATATATTTTAAATACTAAAGAATGCAGTATATACATACATTTTTATCGTCATTAGCCCAAGTAATTAGTTTATTATTTTTGATATCTGCAACATGCAGATGAATTTGGAATAATGTAATAGAAATGACATTCAGATAACAGAACATACATACTCTCCTTATTTACATGCTTCATACAAACTATGGCTTAACTTTGTATGCTGTGTGTAAGAAAGTACCAGATGTTTTGCTGGACTTGAGTTTAACTGGTGGGATAGCTGTATTGTTTGTTCCCATGAATCGGCACTGCCGCTGGTAATCAGCGAGCTGTTCATCTCGGGTCATGCCAGGAGTGGGCTTCACAGATTCTAGACGCTTCAGGAATGCCTGAAACCACACATATTTACACATACAATAACATACATGTCCAAAAGAATAACCCTTTTGAAGTAGTGAATATTTTCCTAGCAATTGCTTCATTAAAATTATTGGTTGAGGATACTTTCTATTAAATCACAGCCAGGTCAGAAAATTAATCTGAACTGAATTCACTTTATAAGCATGCTGAATTACAACAAATGAATTATTAGCATACTGGCCAAGACTGCCCTTATTTCGCTTGGCCAAATAATTGTTGTATAATTATTGTTGGAAAAAAAATACAGATGAAGAACATTACGTTAATGAGAATGTATAATAATTTAAATTAAATTAAATTCATTATTTGATTATTACTAATGAATACTTTTATACTGTATTAAATTTGTACCATTTCTAATTAATAATAATAACAATAATAATTTTTGTGTAATGGGAATTTGGGAGAAATATGTGCTTAATTGTCACAAAAGGTCCTTAAATAGACTTTATTGAATTTTAGCAAAACATTTGACCTTTTTCTTTTATTTAGGGTTGAAATATGACAGTTGAAATGTGCTTGACATATTTTGTGATTTATACTAAATACTAAAATTTTTTGGACATCTATGAACTCATCTTAACTAGCCTCAAACAAGATAACCAACAGAGTAGTATGCCTACAACTATGCACTCTGAAAAGCCACAGTGAGCCATTGAGAATAAAAATAACCAGTGCACAAGGATCAGAATGTCACAGCCTGTCATGCCTCCGTACGTCGGTACAAACAGCCCTTTGGAAACCTCTCAGTAAGCAAAACCCATGAAAAGAGCTGGGACTGGAAATAGAGTAAAGGTGAAGTTAGAGGACAGCTCGCTCACTGCTCTTAAAGAAAGAGAGTGGCTGTCTTGTACTTGTTCTTGTGTTCCAGCATTAGTTGCTAGGCAGTAAAACGCTAACAAGACAGTCAAACATGCAGTCTGAGTCACAGCCCATAGTCCCTGTTTCTAATGATTAAGAGGTATTTTATTTCTGTTTTATTCTGACTCTCTAAGGATCTTTGAGGTCTGTAAGGATGATCGAAAGAGAGAGAGAGCGAGAGAATATGCATGTGTAACAGCGAGGTTCAGAGAGAACTACGGTCTCCCTTTAAATTATATTTTATTGCAAGGGGAAAAAAAGGAAAAGAGTTTGCGTAATACGTTCTCTATGACTGAAGCTAGGGGGTGAATCCAGTATAATGTCAAGTCCAGCATGTGCGCAAAACTGCTTCCACCTGTCTCTTCTCGTCTCAGTCAGGTGGTAACTGTCTCTCTGCTTTCACTGGCTGTGGCTGACAGCGCCCCAACCCCATGCACACACACTTTCACAGAATACTAAAATAAACACTCTCACAGAACACAATTACATCATTGGATATCATCAGAGAAGAAAAAGGAAAAAAATCTGAGTAGAACAGAATCCAAACATACACTACCATTCAAAAGTCTGGGGGTAGTACTATTTTTAAAATGTTTTTAAAAATACAGTACATTAATATTCTAAAATATTCAACTTAAATATATTTTTTAAAATAAAAAGTGTTCCTGTGATGGCAAAGCTGAATTTTTAGCTGTCTTCAGTGTCACATGACCCTTCAGAAATAATTTTAATATGCTGATGTTGTGGTCAAGAAACATTTCTTACTATTAATTTTAAAAACAGTTATGTCTGCTTAATATTTTTGTGGAAATGTGATACATTTTATTAGCATTCTGCGATGAATAGAAAGCTTTTTTAATTATGTTTTTGTAAAATGTTGTTTTGTAAAACAAATATTTACTGTCACTTTTGATCAACTGAATACATCCTTGCTAAACAAGTATACTTCAAATAATTTTTTTTTTTAAAAACTCCAAACTTTTGAATGGTGGTGTACATGCATATGCTAAACAAGAGCAAGCTCAAACACACAATCTTTTGCTTGACTGAGGCCGAAGAATAATTAAAGTCTCTCAGTGTGATTAAAATCTAATTTAATGTTAGATAGGACTTTCCTGCATAACTAAAAAGATAGGGAATAGCTCCCTCTAGTGGAGAAAGAGAGATTTTTTTTTGTTACATTAAAAAAAAAAAGACTGACACTGACCAGGTTTTCCTTTTGAATTCGTTCTTGCTCTCGTTGTCTGTTGAGGGCGCTGTGGTAAAGGCGTATGGGTGGTCCACTACTCCTGCGACTGCTGCTTTTGGAGCAGACGGAGCTGGTGCTACGTGAACGTGCTGATGACCGGGACAGTTCATGTAATAGCCGCTGGTTCTCCCGGTCGATCTGTCGTACCTCTTCGTTTGTGAAGGAATAGTTCTTACGGCTGCCGCCAACACTGCCAGGGCTGGAGACCATAAGTACTCTGTTTAGTTGTTTCTCTACGTCTAAAAACACTGCAAGGGGAGAAAGACGACTTGTAAGAAACAGCCACAAAAACAACAAAACATCTCAATTCATGGCACAAACCTGGTCCATCCTCTCCTTCAGAACTTATACTGTCCTGACCATCCGAAACATGATTCGCAACCATCTTCTCAGTAACACTGGGCTGTTGTAGCTGTTGAACATCTGCTGCCACAGGTTCAGAGGGCAGAGCCACATCAATTGAGTGGGAAGGACTAACATTTGGTGATGAGAGAGGGGTAACATCAGTAACTGTGTCTTCAGATTCTGCCGTTTCTTTTGGTTGTTCTTTCTGGTGAGCTGAACTGACCCGCTGATGTTTCACAGGTGATTTCTGAGATTGAAAAGAGCTGCTCTCTTCACTACTGTGGGAGGACTCTGGGTCAGAAGATGATGAATGGCTACGGCTCAGCTTGTGGAATTTTCCAGCAGATTTTTTAGGTGTTCCGTGGGACAATCCCTTATGTTTCGTTGATCGCGTGACTGGCGATCTCACATCCTCCTCACTTTCATCGTCACTACGATGGTATCCATCGTCATCATCGTCGCTTTTAACATTAACATTGGTTTTCCTGAGTTTAAAATCATCATCCAGCTCTCTTTCCTCATCAGATGAGTATGAATGCACACTAGATCCTTCATCTGATTGGCTGTTGTTCACAGCCTCTGGGCTTTTGGCACTTGGGAGTGTTGAAGAGCTCCCAACATTACTTTGTCGCTCTTTTTTATATTCTGCTTCTTCACTTTGCGCCCTGCTGCCCCAGTTTGAAGCGTCCTCCAGTTTGGCTTTATCATTACTGTTTCTTACACTTTGAGCTTCATTTCCTCGCTGATCCATTGAAACACGGGTCTCTTTTCCTGTTTTCACATCTTGTCTTTCCATGGTCTTCTGCTTATTGAGCCGCCCATCCTCAGAACCAAGTCCACTAGCTTCACAATCACTGTCAAAGAATGAGTGGTCAACTTCTCCCTCTAGCTCTTTGGGGCTGTACATTTCTGAACTGTGTCTTCAAAATGTGATCTCGTTCAGTGCAACCTGAATGGGAAAAGATAAAAAAAGCTGCAGTTAAAAAAATAAAATAATATTACTACCAAAAACTAATAATGGTTTGTGCAAGTGGAGAAATGATTGTCTGAACAACTTCTATGTTTTCTAGAGCAGTGGTTCTTAACCAGGGACCAACAATGGGCTCTCACAAAACCAAAAAGGAGGCTTCAAGATAACGTAAAATAATAATAACAATATTTCTTATTTTAATTCACCTCCTCAACAACCATTCCTACAGCCCAGAAAAGTTCCATTTTTTTTTTTTTTTTT
>SCHK01283943.1:0-19583 GCA_004124795.1 Poropuntius huangchuchieni
CTTTTTTTCCTACTATGGAAGTCAATGGCTGTTTGTGTTACTGTTTGTGTTTATGTTGACTTCCATAGTATCTTCCTTTGCGTTCGGCAAAACAAAGAAATTCATACAGGTTTGGAACTACATGAGGGTGAGTAAACGATGACAGAATTTTCATTTTTTGGGTGAACTAACTAACTATCCCTTTAACAGTGCTCTTTTAGAGCTTGACAGCACCTGATCACTACAAACTGTCAATGTATGTGAAGAAAACTTCAAGTTACATGGTGAAGATCGATTAAATATTCAACATACAGGTTTGGAATAACACGAAAGTGAGTAATCTTTACTTTAACTATTCCTTTATAAGTTATCTAAACTTCGGGTTACTCGAAAAGTTGATGGGGTGGTCCACAGAGAAGGATTCTGACTTTATTGGCAAGCAAACATGTACTACGTGCATTCGTCAAAATCCCTTCGACTATGAGATCTACGTATCTGGGACTGTAGCCACGGACCTGGCTACGAGTTTGTAAACTTGGCGGCAAACATACTATCGTGCGTGCCAGGTAAAGGCATCGCAGTTACGTCCACGTTCATTTGTCTTGTTTTAGATCTAAATGTTGAATTCATTTCCATTTTTCATGCAGTGAAATAATCCAGGGAAGGGGAGGCACGCTCTCTGATCACCTGACTGACTAATACGTTCTGACGGCCTGTCAAAAACAATAGGGCCTGGGCACAATCTCGGGCTGTAGCGCGAGGCCTTTGGGCTGTATTTTAATGGAAGCTGAGGGAAAGGCGGATCAAACGCGTGCCATAAATTAAAACAAAAACACTGTAACGTCGACTTCATCAACTTGATCAGGCATGATTTTCCACCCACTTAGAGCAAAACCAAGCAGCGATAGAGATAAAACGTGGAAGAATGAGACGTTAAGTGCGTAGGGGGGTTCGTTTTTGGTTCATTCCACACTGTACATGTTAGCATTATCCTGAAATCCACAGAGATCATCGACAGGCTTCAAAGGAAGCCAAGTTGGAAGTGCGCGATTTCACTGTGCCATGTAACGGCATGCACAAGGGACGCCAACAAGGCTTTTAGTACACCACAAACGGCCATCCTGGTGGATTTGCACATGGTGACCTGAGCTGACCCTTGGCCTTATGAAAGATTCAGCACCAGCTGCTCAGGTTAGGCTCGGCGAACGCAAGCAATGTGAGCGCCATGTCCTCAACGTTGCATTCTTTTACAGAAACAGTGGAAAAGGCATTGGAATGGGCAAAAACAGAGCATACTCACATAGATCTCAGCACCGTAGAAGCCATCTTGGTAAACCACACTGCAAAAACACAACAAGAAATAACAAAACACAATACATCAGTGCCGAACATCCATGGAGTTTCTTCGCGCTGTATAGAAAAGAAAATAAATTATGCAGCAATGCATTCATTCGGCAGACAAAACAATGCACTCCAGACTGTGAGGAAGGGAAAAAAATTGAGCAGATTAGGAAAGACGGCCATTTTCTGTGCTTAGAGAAAAACAATGTTGCTTTATAATGGGCTTTGCTCTGTCTTGTCACTGGGGAAAACCGGTAGGGCTCGCCATTAGAGTGTAACGCACTTTATAGCCATCAAGCGGTCATGTTGCAGGTTAAGGCGGTAGCACATATAATGCGAAAATGGCCCTTTGATAACAGCACTTTTAAGTGCTGAATTTTACCTAATAACGGCCTCAGGCTTGGACGGAAACAAAGCGAGCCATTTGCAGATGCTGTATGTGTATGTTCTAGGTGAAGGGTTACTCACGCTCCGTAAGCAGGAATGGGAGGGGGTGGAGGTACGGCGCGGAACGTGTTGTAGACGGCACGACCTCTGCCTCTCAAGTGAGCGCCCCTGTAAGCCACCGTCGCCCCTGTGGTGGGATAGGGGAAGCCTGTCACTGGAAGAAAAGGAGAGAAGAAAGAAGGTGACATAAGCTTTTGCTTCTAAGAGGCACACCTGTCACCGCCAATCGGCTTTCAGTCGGCAGTGTGACAACACACTGTCATCCTAAAATGTGATGCTTTAAAACAACTCCGACGGATGTCAAACGGTGCGTCATGTTGGCACAACACATCAAGCATGGCAGCATGATACAGCCAGTGATTCTCAACTGGGTTTGCTTCAGGACCAAATTTGTGGCAACCTGATACAGTTAAAAGCGTGTTTATCCTACAAAAGTAAAAAAAAATATCATTCGAAATCAAAAGGTGGTATTTATTAAAGGTGCACTATTGAATTCTGAGATTTCTGATGACATGGTTGAAATATAAATTTGCACGTTACTAGTGGAGGAAATGATAGTTAATACGACAAGCTGTTGGAATTACATTCAAATATTATAATAAATATATTAAAATAGTATGTTCAAAATAAATAACATAAAATAATAAGTTAATAAAAATATTAAACAAATGACAAATATGGATTCCGACTGATATGTTAAGCTGTTATTTATTTTCATATTAATGACAGATAATTAAAAATGTCTATTAAAATAAATACTAAATTAACGTTTAAAATTATATTAAAATAATCCAAATATTTTAAAAAATAAATATATTTAATTAAGAAAAATATATATGATCTCTATTAGTGAATTTAAGGATGACAACATTATAATGTACAGTACGAAAAATGGATATCCATGCTAAAGATTACATTTAACAGCATTATTAAATATATTTTTTTACATTTTCAGAGTTTTTAAAGATTAAGCTTTAGTGATNTGAAAAATGGATATCCATGCTAAAGATTACATTTACAGCATTATTAAATTTTTTTTATTTTACATTTTCAGAGTTTTTAAAGATTAAGCTTTAGTGATCATTACATGATGGCAAAGCACTTCTGTGCTATCAAGTGTGGCACAGATATATTGCGCATCTGACACAATAATTGATTTATAATGAAGAATTAAATAAGAGCATAAACAACACAGGCCCAACAGTATGCAAAATTCTTAAAAATAATCCACACCAAGTGAGAAGCACCACACTAAACAATTTCCAGGCTTTATCAGCTGAATATTTAGCATTAATCTGAGCGCCTGGAGAACGAAACGCTAAGGCATCCCTTGTCTGGGGAAGCCTCTCTATTGTGGTTATCTCTGAAAGCTTGAGCGTGGGGTGTGTGTGTATGAGTGTGTCTGGCTGCTCTCCCGCTCCGGAGGGGTGTGCGCGAGGCAGGGGAGATGGTAGGTTGTTGTAGGTGAGACACAAGGTGCTGGCACGCGGGGCTGAGAGAGCAGATGGAGAGGATTGTTTAGAGATGCAATCACAGGCTGGCGCCATCCCTCATCTCTCTCCCCCCACACACTTCCCCAGCCTCACGCCACCACTGGGGCCAGACCCAGCCTGGAGGAGAGCAGGGACAACTCAGGGTCAAGACTGGGAGAGGTGGCAGAGAGCTGAGAGACAGAGAGAGAGAATCAGGCTTTATGCATGTTAAAGGAAACACACACGGATGTGAAAGTGAAACAGACAGAATGAAACGTGAAACAGTGTGTGCAACAATAAATATGTGAAAACATGTCCAGGTCACATTTCACACAGTCTCAGCCACAGATGCCCACAGACTGCCCGCAATCCATTAGATGGATATTGCACATAAAAATGGAAAGCTCTTTCTCAGTTTCACAAGCTTTAATCTGACTGGACGACTTTAAGTATAAATACACTTTTTTTGGTGACAATGTATTAACTAATACATAAACTAATAACACATTTATTACATCTTTGTTAATGTTAGTTAATAAAAATACAGTCTTTCATTGTTAGTTAATGTTAGTTCATTAACTAACGTTAAAAAGCACAACTTTCAATTTTAATAATGCATTAGTAAATGTTAAAATTAAAATGAACTAAGATTAATAAATGCTGCAAAAGGATTGTTCATTCTTAGTTCATGCTAACTAAAGTAGTTAACTAATGTGAACTAATGAACTTAATTGTAAAGTGTTAACCTTTTTTTAAACAATCTACATTTCAGAAAAAATGTATATAGTAAATTTTAATTTTTCGCTTTTTATTTTTTTCTTGCATCCATGTTTTACTTAATGAGTATCTTTACTAATTTTTCATTTAATTCAGCATTAATTAATAGAAGTATAGTGAGTACTATTTATTTATTATTAAGAATGAGATTTCTGGTATTACAAAGAATGCAAAAGGCAAACATTTTGATTTAAAATCTTTTTAGTCATTTATTGACAAAAAATGCAGACACATCCCAAAAAATATTGATATATTAACTAAATATTGGTGCATGTAAAATGTAAAGCAAACTGCACATCTCAGACTGTGAAGGAGCTGGATGTTAGAAAACATTACTCTCTGTTCAAATCCTGTTTATTGGAATTTTCTAAGTGTGCAGTTCCATTTATTTGCACATCATTTTTTGTGGCATATGACCTGTGCATGTTCTTGGCAGGTTTAAGAGTGTGAGATTCACTCAAATAATATGAGAGAACGAGACATTACAAAAACAATGATGAGAATGAAAAAAACCCTACATAATAAATAAAAGACAACATCAGGAAAAAAAGTGAAATCAAGAACATGTTACACCCAAGCCTCTCTTTAACCTTCACTGAGTATGGCTCTGATGAGTCAATGACAGCGCCATAATTACCCATAGTACTGTGCAAGCAAAACACAGCCCAGCAGTGCAGCCCACAAAGCTCTCTTTCTCATTTATGCACCGATGACACTATCGCTGTCTATCCTGCATCTCGGAGGAGCAGGACAGCCCTCTTCAGTTATTTCATGTCCCCAAACAAAACCTGTGCCTCCTCCTGATCATTACTGTACAGACATCAGCCAAGCAGCACTCAGTTAATAGTCAATATGTGTCAAAGCTACCACTTTTAATGAGGTCAGCTGGGTTTATTTTAAGCACACATATGTATGTCCATATATTTAGCACACTGCCTTGGCGTAAAGACTTCTTCGATTCACATTCAGCAAACTTTTGGCCCTGGGGTTCGCAAGTGCTGGTATAATTTCCCTTTGACTCTGTTATCTGCTCTCAGACAAACAAACACACAATAAAACCTCTTGTATGCGACACACCAATCAGCGGTGAAGAGAGACGGCACGGCCCTTCATCAGAAGAAAAAGAAAGACAGATGGCTGAAGGTAAGGCGTTTGCTCTTTCGTTTTGATATAGCGCAGAGCCGTTGACATTTTAATTTGTCCCTTTTAAGCTATAGAGTCGGTGTTAATATGCCAAACAGTGGTCGTCTCTGATATATGCCAGGCCATGGTCAATTTATCCCGAATTCCAGTCATGGGCAATGCTCTTATTTTTTCTTTGATTTTGTGTGTGTACATTATGTGTGCCATGACGTACATAAATGTAATCTCATAATGAGCTATGGGTCTGCACGCAGCACCGATTCAATAATAAGCCATAAATCATTCCAGCCAGTTATGACACTCCATAAAGCCTACGAAACACACAACGGCAAAAGTGTACGTGAGCATAAATCCTTGTAGCCCTCGTGCGCCCCTGTTATTTCAACACAAAAGAAGGTGGAGAGGGTCGAAACCTTTCACATCTGCACATCTACAGTTTAAACCGATAAGGATGCTGACACGCTGCTGCATCTATCTGAGTTTACACAGGGGCATCTCTAGTGCTGAAAAGTGTCCCGTTGGGCCGTTTGGATGAAGGTGTGGGGGCAATTACATCCCCTACCCCTTTGGGACTCTTTCATTTACTGCAAGACTGGCTCCTTTAATACGGTGCGGCTGGAAATCGCCGGGTGAGGGCCTCTCTCAGACTGCGTGCTATTGTGAAACGTCTTTAGATAATCAGACCACCGATAAACCCATATCATGAGGAAAATTACACCATTGCTAGATTAAAGAGAGTTTTTTTCCTCCCCCGATACTTCTAATATTGTAATTAGACTGCTTAATTTCAATTATGGATCTATTTGAGTGGTTTTGTAATTGAAAAAAGCACAAAATGCCCACAATGCTCCAGTTCTTTTAAAGAAGTGCACACACATAGGTGCACCATTAAGTGCTTCAATATAAGGCCCCAAATGTACTCTACACAAGTATGCAACAGAGATGTGAATGCTTGAATAAAGCTACTTAATACTTGTACGTTTTTGGGGTGTAGTTGTGGTAATAAACCTAGGGGGCGCTAAAGTTAAAGATGCATTTTTGAAGATCAATTTAGAAGTGAGGATCACTCTGATTCCATCTACAAAAAGCCAATATGTTTTTTTTTTCCATTTTCTTTTGAAATACTGCAGGAAANCATCACTCTGATTCCATCTACAAAAAGCCAATGTTTTTTTTTTCCATTTTCTTTTGAAATACTGCAGGAAAATAAGCCCTGGGAACATCCAATGTTTATGATTCTTACATGCTTTGTTCATCAACATAATCTTTACAAATGAACGCAACTTTTCAGAATTTTTAAGCCTAAATAGTACTGTAAGTAAAAAATATCTTTATTTGGATTAGAATAGTTTACAAGAGCGTGAGTATAAACACAACAAGGCTGTAAAAGTGGACTAGTAAGTAGTTCTGTTATCGAGCTTGTGTCATATACTTCATTTAAGGGACTCTATTAAAGGAATAAATCACCCAAAAATGAACATTTTGCCATCATTTACTCACCCTCATGTCCTTCCAAACCTGTATAAGTTTCTTTCTTATGCGGAACACAAAAGAAGATTTTTTTTTTCTGAAGAGCCAAATGTTGTTGGTCCCCACTGACTTCCATGACTTACATCAACTGTTTGATTACCAGCAATTTTCAAAATGTCAAAAAGAAACTCATACAGGTTTGGAAGGGCATGAGGGTAAATCATGTTTGGGTGAACTATCAATTTTACACAGGATGTGTTTATGTGTTTATAACATTTAATCATTTTACCTATGTATCTAATAAATGTATCAAATTAAATTGATTCTCAGAGTTCTACCATGACAGTAGTAGACTGTATAAACATAGAAGATGGCATCTAGCTAATGCCCGCTATAGCTCCCTCTCGTGGCAACATTGAGAATGCAATGAGTACTTGTGTTAAAATAAAACTGTCTGGGTTTGCATGCTTGTGTACAGTACGTTTGGAGCCAATGATTTTTCTGGATCAGACACACATGGCCTGGAACCAAATATTTTATCATCTTTATTTAAAACATGAACATTTCTCGCTCTCTACTTTGCATTTTAATCTTATTGGCTGAGTTTGTCTCAAGATGCTGCCATGGACCGAATTCACTGGCTAAGAGAGCTGTCAATCAATCAATATTATGTGGTTCGCGCCTCATGCAAGTGCTGCCCGTTCGGATTGAGCAAGGTAGGAAAAACGACCCCAAGATTACACAATTAAGTTTGCCGTGCACGGTTAGCGCCTCAGCCTGGCGTCTGCATCTCTAATTTGGCTTTGGCTACCGAGTGCTGGTTAAGAGCCTGAGGGAGAGAGAGAGAGACCGAGGGAAGACGAGAGAGGGAAGATATTGAGATTTAAAGATAAAGTGAGTGAGTAAGAAAAGGGCAGATGGAAAACACCCCAGGCTTAGATGAAGAGAGAAATAGAATTAGCGATATATGTTGAGAGAAGGCTGTGAAAAGCTAGAGGAGTGGAGAAATGAGAGCCAGGGAGGGAGTCTTACAGGGAAGAGAGAAGCCCGACTTCCCTGGAAGAGGTTAAAAGCAGGCAGTCGGCGGCCCTCATCAGTCATTCTCCTGAATGGGATTTGAGGACAATAAACCTGTAGCACCCGGACGAATGGAGACGGAGTGCGCTGTCAGCAGCGCACGATTTATGGTGCCCAATTCCGCTGATCTCCCGCACAGAAACTCGGACTGATAAACAGTGATTAATCACCTTTACATCCGATTTCAGCACCGCCCCCTCCCCCAACAAAGTACATTAAATGCAGTCATAATTATTTCACGTGAAAGCTTCCCTCTTTTTTGAACGCTGGGAGGGAAACGAGGGGCAACACGTGGGCGTCTGTTTCGGCCATTCTGGAAGGTTCCTTATTTAGTAAGCGAAATCTATATCTTATTTCCATTTCGTCGCTTCTCCGCTGGTCGCCCCCCAGGGAACAGAGGAGGCATATGGTGTCGTTTAGGCTTGGCGAACTTTAGAGGCATGTTAAGACGACTTGAAAAATTAGCATCCAATAAATCAAGCGACACTGGCTCCCCGAGCCAAGCCGCTGAAGTGCTGGACCCGGGTAAATCTGATTTGATGGGATGTTTTGGGAAGGTGTATGTTCACATGGGAGGCATGGAGGTGTATTTGCTGCGATTAGAGAAGGAATCACATGCATGCTTCAAAGCATACTTAGGGGTCAACGCATGCATAAACATTTTACATGCACCGGATTGCTTAGCATATTTGCATTTTTACACACGCTACATATGCATATAGCGCGCATTCGACTCGTGTAATGGCTGCGTTGGATTGTGCGTTTATGCATGCCAGAATCAAGGGAGGGAGGGAGGAAAGGGAGGGGGAAAAAGTCAGATAAAAATGATAAACGACTGCTTTCTGTCACCGATGGTTATTTAGAGTTTTGCTGTAAAGCTGTCCTGAAATGAACAGATTTTAGTCTAATGAGCAAAAAGGCAGGCCGTTAAAGAGCTGCTATGTGCTCAGCACTTCTTCCAAATGAAATACTGTAATACCATTTCCCCCTCATTAGGATGCAAAGGGCTCAAAGAACTCAGGGCAATAAAGAAATCAAAGACCGAGAGGGCAAACAACAGCACAAAAAAGACAACAAGTCAGTCAAACAAAGACGGCTGCTAATCTGCGGTTCAGAAAACATCCGTACCACTGTTTCATCTCAGTGGGAAATGATGGCCTGGCTGATTATCGCATTGTCAAATGCACCGTGCGGGATGGGAGAACTGGGCCGCGATTTAAAATCATTTCTTAAGTGTCTCTCTCTGAAGCGCCTGTGTCTGAATTTGATCTAGAAATCAAAGCACATCTGACGAACAGTGAATCAAAGTAAGTATCCGAGCGGGGCCCTGTGACCACAACACTCAAATGCAGTTTACCTGCATAAAATTCAGGACCATAGACAGCTCCCACCACTGGATTCAGCTTCCAGCCTGTAGAGGAATACACAGGGGAAGAGAGAATTAGCTGCGAATGCTTGTCGCCTTGACCTGTGGAGTGTTTGTTTCTCGATCTCGCGCCGGTTCATTCGAGGGACTGGCGGCAATTTGAAAAGAAACCAGGAAACTGTAGTATTCGGAGGAAAGAACAAAAGAAAAGGGGAGGAGGGAGAGGAGGAGATGTGATATGACGGGAAAATATTTAAGGCGACATTAAGTTGAAGGAGTTAGGGGGCGGCAATATCGGGGCATTCGGAAGAGTGCGAGCAATATAGGATGCGAAAGGGAGAGGGAGAATGAGAGACAGAGAGCAAGAGAGTAGTGAGTGCTGTCCGGTGTGCTGTCAGTGATAGATGGGGGCTGTAAAATAGCCTCCTCTCACTCCCCATTGGCTGTGACTGAAGTAGAGCTGGGGGGTCTACACTGCTGCTGATATATTTGATTCTTTTATTCCCCCTCTCTGTCTCTCTCTCCGTTGCAGTCTGAGGGAATGAGCATCAGCGGAAAAGCTCAGGACCCCACCAAGACCCCTGCGCTGAATGAGCCACCTCTCTACCCTGATCCCTATCAGCTAAGCTCTCCCCCAGGAGCTCCCGAACAGCATAAGGAGAACTGCAGAGGAAGAGATCACTCTTTATATTAAGTCCCTTTTTAGCAGAAAACAAACTGAACATTACATCATTCATATTTCACTTGATGATAGCTTAAAATAGCAGCCCTAAAGAGAAGTTGCAAACTTTAAACTGCTTTAGAAAACAAAGTGGGATTTCCTTTAAAGAACTAAAACATTTCACAATGAGTTTTGTTTGAATTATTTAAAAAATAATCCAAATAATAATTGTATCTAATTATTTAATATAATTTATCATTTTGTATAATCACTTAAAGAATTGGGTTTTAAATTATTCAGAAATTAGATACACTTCAAAATGTAAACCTAGAATGAGAATAGTTATTCAAAGTTAAATATCAAACTCGAATTTAATATAATATCATTTAGACCCCACATTTATCAAACAAAACATTTAACAAAAAGATGTAAAAAAAAAATGGTACCACAAAAATAAATAAAAATAGAATTCAATTATTCATAAAACAAATTAAATAAAAAATTAATTAAAAAACATTATAATTATATATAGAATTGAGTCTTAAATTATTTTTTACATTAGAAATACTGTTAGGGTTAAGGCTATTTTTGTGCATATGTTGCTTGGTTTGATAATGAAATTCATACATTTTAACATTTTCACAGTGAAAAACAAAAGCTCTTACCGTTTGTATATGGGTTGGCCACTTTTTTGTTTGTCATTACTCGTGCCGTTGCATTGTTTACCTGTAAAGAAAAAGTAGATATAAGAAACAAAACCCAAATCGAAACACATAAAGAATACAGGCACATATGCCACAGGCATGAGTGACAAAAATCTGGTTCATGCTTCTTCGGCAAAAAAAAAAAAAAAAAAAAATTCACATGCTCTAATTATCAGTTGAAAAATTATGAGATGCTAAAAATGAAAGTGATCCATCAAGCTCTGATCTTCTGTTTTCCTGCTAGATGTAGGATCTAATCCAGGCTGTTTGTAAAAGAGCTGGATGATGACATCTGGTTCAACATGTAATGAAACAGAGCAACTCTAGAAATGGGCTTTAATGAAACCCAGAGTATATTGGAATTCCCCACTAGCCAAGCTGAGGGAGCTTCCTTGAGGCCTTCTCTGCAATTTAATCTGCCACATTGTCTAGACAGTTCTACATATTCCCAGACACTACAACCCTGAGGCGGCGGCTTCATGAGCACTATATTTAACCTCAGGAAGGAGGAGTCAGATTGTACAAGCTCCTCAGGTTACACGTAACACCAGAAAATGAATGAAATCAGAACACTTATGGCGGCTGGTTTATTTATATACACTTGCATATGCACTGTAGCTGAACCAGCCTGAAAAAATCTCTCTCTCTCTATTTTTTTTTTTGAGTTACAAGAAACCATTGCTGATTTTATTATATCATTAACATATAATCTTCACAGAGCTCTTGGCCTTCAAGTAAACAGAAGCTGCACTTGCATGCCTGCTGCCTACACAGAAAATATCCACTTAGGGATGTTACCAAGATGGCCGCTGAGTGAACTGACTTGCCTTAAAGGGACTTTAGTAACACACAGCGAGGCCAAGCAGCTTGTTGGGAGGCGCCAAAGGAATTTAAACATGGCCGCTGGCAACAGAAGCCATGTTAGTATTTCACCCTCATGTTAATTAGCGTTAATAGCTTTCTGTTCCACAGGGCCCATGGAGGTCATTTAGCTTGAGGAAACAACTGGCCTCGACTCTCCCTTGATATATAGGTCTAGGTATTGTTTGTGCATTACATGAATTATCTTAATTGTCCTATAGAAAATCTTAATAGCCCTGTGGAGAAGAGGGGGAAAAAAAGAGAAAAAAAAGACTGTGTCCTTAAGCAAGACATGTGAAGGAAGAAATAAACCTCGGCTGTTTGGGATAAACAAGTGGGATTTAAAGTTACGCTGACAGGCCTTTGATATCTCGAGATGAAAATAAAACGTAGATTTTTAGAGATGGAGCATCGGTTAACACACACTGTAAGTGATGATAAAAAGTTCAAAAGCTTCTTTAAATACAGTTGCACATACACATCAAAGCAAAAAGAATCAAATCTGATGGCATGCACATCAAACACACATACACAATAATTATCACGTCACAAGTAATATTTATCCACAAAGCCAAAAACACATGAAACATGCAGCATGCGTTTGGGATGCAATGCGGTGAAATGAGACTGTGCAAGCATGGTCCATTATGTTCTTATGGGACGGAGATGGTGGGGTATTGATAGTTAGGTTAGGAAAGCACCTCAATTTTGCGTCCCTCTACGATTGTACCATTTAATTTCTCCCGTGCGCGGTCTGCATCTGCACTTGTTTCAAAAGTTACAAAACCAAAACCCTGAGATGAAGTGATCATAGAGGATTCCCAACAGAGGATGAAAGGGTGGTTGAAGATATTTGAATGAGCAACAAATAGAGAGAGCGTGAAAAGAAGAAAGAGGAAAGAAGAAAAAGAGGTCACAGTCAGAAGGGTTGCAACTTCTATTCATTAGTAAGAGGTGAAATTAGGACTTTACGGTAAGGCTGCACGATAATGGTTACACAGTTAAATCACAGTTATTTCGGGCAAAAATATAATGATGATTTTTAATCACAATTTTTATTGTTTAAATTATTTTTTTTGCTTGCAGTTTTAGTCACAGCAAACAACTGCATGAAAGAAGTCATACTGACTGTATAACATTTATTTGAGATCACTAAATTCCAAATTATATTTTTGCCAGCATTTTGAGATCGCCATTGCTTTTTCGTAATGATAGTGCAAGTGCAAGGTTGCCAGTTTTGGAAGATCAAGGCAATCACTGGTCATCGATTTCTGAAAAAAAAAAAAAAAAAAAAAAAAATCTATGATTGGGGGATTTAAACGCTTTACATCTGGCAACCGCAACCATGTATGCTTCAGAGGGTTTGTTACCAATGCAAGAAAACGCTAATGCCAAATGCAAATGAAATGTCTTCAGGATAAAAAAAAAACTAAAAACTAAACAAAACAACAGCAGGAGAGTATCACAGACAAATGTGCTTAATAAACTGACTAAAAACAGAAATCATGATCACGATTAAAATACGATTTATCGTGCAGCCCTACTTTAGAGTGAGAGCCACTTGAAAAGAGACATAGCAATCTAGGATTATTTTTAACAGTGACATATTCTGCATTTCTTAATATTGAAACATTTGGCATGCATGCATGTGTACATTAGTGCATCTCCCATCTGTCTTGCTACGCATAAAACTCGTTCTTTATAAATTACAGACGTTGCCCTTGTCTTTAAATGATATAAACTAATGTAAGGAATGTTTCCAAGGCCATATAGGAGCTCAGAGGTTTAATGCACACAATCCTGCGCTCTAGCTAGGAAGCGCCTGCTCTGTCCCCGCACCCCCACCTCCGCTGTCAGCCGTGAGTTATGGCCAACTGCAACCCAAACGCCATATCCGGAACAGCTATTAGGTATGCACAGCAAACAAGAGCGTGGAACAAGCCCTGGTCTTTTAGTTCATACACACTTTGCAAGTACGGCCTGGTAATTGCTTTGGGATGCCTGTGAGTATGATATGCATACATGGACACTCCATTCCTTGTGTCTGGTATGAATAAAGACCAGCCCAGGAGTCCTTGGCCCGCGAGGAAACAGAAAAATCAAAAAGGAATGGGCCGCAAAATTAATCCTTTTGACATTTTGCGCTACCGTGTTCAACACAGCGCTTGTAGTTTTTCCCTTTTATCACGGATTTAATTAGCTTACACAGCTAGAAAGCTGAACCACTATCTTACAAATAACACTAACATACAGTACTTGTTCTGTTCAAATTCGTACAGTGAGCTGCCTACAGAGGCAGTATAGTAAGGGATCATAGGTGAAGAGGCTGCTCCAAAAGGTAGGCATCCTAAATATGATGCTTGCTAAGATAATTTGCTTTTGGATAAATTTTAAGTCAGCATATAAATAGATTTTATATAAATGTAAATATATATTAATAAATAAATGTTTTTATAAATAGAATATATATAAAAGCGCTGCACATGTTTATACTGTAATTTCAAATATTTGAATATTATATTATTAGAAATTGCATGTTCTTAAAAATATATTAAATATAAATATATTATATATATTATTTTGAATACATTTTAATATTTTATTTGATAAAATTTCATATAAAGAATAAATATATTTAAAATCAACACCTATTATACCTATACATCAAAATGTTATTATAATAAATTCAAAATAAAAGTTTTTTTTTTTTTACGTGTGTACTGTGTATATTTATGTATATATATGTATTTTTAAATACACACGCATGTATATATATTTCAATAAAATATGCTATGCCTATATATTAAATATATTTATATATAATATAAATATATGAATATAAAAATGTACTTGTAAATATTTTAAAAATATATACTGTATGTGTGTGTATTTACATACACATCATAAATATATACAGCACATACACATATATTATGTAAACAAAAACTTTTATTTTGGATGCGGGTAATCGTGATTATATATATATACACATACACACACACACACACACAAAATGACACATAATATGCTAATATTTTCTATTTTCTTTAATTAAAACATGTTATTCAGTACTGAAAGGTATCAGTAAAATGATTTTAATTTTTTTTAGTACATATAGGCTACCAGTTGATTATTTTCCCCCAAAATTGAATGTGCAATGTAATTTTATGCATATTATTATATCAACATGTTAGCTATGCAACATGCTAATGCCAAACTCTACTGGAATCCATTGTGAATCAAGCCTCACTATGTAGGCAGCTCACTAGACTTAGAAACAGAGCCACTGCGTAGAAATTCAAAAGGCCAGCAGGAAACAGGTTATTTGTGAACGATCGGCTGATCTTATAATGTGCGTTGCATAGGTTGAGTACACTGTGACGGTTTGTTCCAGCAGATTCACCCCTGTGAATCACCTAGGAGGAGGTGAGAGAAGTTCTCCTCAGCAAAATGTCACCCTCCTTTGAGACCAGCAGTGCTGTATGGAAAAATGGCTATATATAACCCATTTTCTAGCGCAAGACTGGAGACTTAAACAGCTGAATCTTATTACAGTGGGACAGCTCTAAGAGCAGAATCACTGCGTGTTGGTCAGACGTTCACTTCTCTGAATTATATAACCGGGCAAGTTGACTCGTACTCAGCTGAAACCGCTCAGTTGTCTCTCGGCGTAGCTACCTTTCCAAAACGTGTCTCGGCTCAGTGTGAGCGAGTGTGAGAGTGTGACGTTTGAGTCACTTTGCGGCTGCTGTGTAAGAGCTGTAATTATTCGGCTCATGAAGGGAAGAGGAGACCTGTGGGGAGGAAGAAGTATGAAGTGACAAAGAACTGCTCTTCCAGCTGACTTACCTTAGAGCCCCGCTCGTTAAAAATAATTTCCACATCCAAAATTTTCCCAAATTGCTGTGGAGAGAAAAGGAGATGGGGAGGAAAAAAAGAAAAGAGGAGAGACAGGGGAGAAAGAAAGAAAGACAGAGAGGGAGAGAGAAGGAGTAATTAGAACTCATCTCTTCTGCAGTTTGTCAGGAAACTTGAGCACTTGATTGCACAGGGAGCTAAAATAGTAAACCCACCGCTTTCACTATGAACACGGAAGACAAACCTTCACACATCTACTTTGCCATGACAGAGAAATGATACTGATGAGCACAACTCATCAGTAATGGGTTACTTTAAAAGTAACGCATTACAACATTACCCAATATAAAACACAACAAAAGCTAATTACGTAGTCTCCCACTACTATTAAGTTACTTTTGCTACTTTTTCCTCACCGTTAACTGACTGAACCTATGTTTGGGATGGAATACTAATTTAACATTTAAACACCGCAGAGCATACTGCACATTTTTTAATATGAAGTGAAACAGTATATACATTATTTTGCAATTATATATCTAAACAAATATTATACAACATTTGGTTTCAGGCTTTATTTTTGTAGTGACTCTTTTTGTGCCAGATACCACTGGTAGCTTGTGACAAGTGACTGAACTTGTGATTTAGTCGATGAATCATTCACTTATTCGATTAATCCAAAACACTAATTCATTCAGGAGCAAAACAAGGGACTGTTTCTACGAGTGAACCAATAAATCATTCATTCATGTATTAGATTTGTTCAAAACACTGATTAATTTAGGAAAGAAAAAATGAATGGCTGTGTCAAAAATTGCATACTCATACTTGCATACTACAGAGTAGGTACTTGTTCTGAACGAGTAACTGTTGAAAAAGTATTTTCTTTATATTATGAATGTGTATATACTACATTCGCCTACTGAATGTTCAGATTCAACCACTCTCTTTAAGAGTGAGTCAATGAATACATCAAAGAGTCACTAATTCTGATCCAGTATTATGTTGAGTAGTCTTTATGAGTGAGTCAATGAACCATTCACTCATCTGATAAAACAAGTGGCTGTTATTATGATGATTTTATGTGATTCTACAATGATTTATGCAATTTTAACATTAAATCAGTTGAACTGTTCAAAAACACTGATTCACTCAGGAAGGAAATAAATGAATCTTTCACTCATTCGAATCAATAAGACTGATTAATTCAGAAAAGATTAACTTTGTATGACACACAAAAACTACAAATACATTTTATATTTCAAAAAGTAACTCAGATCCTATGATGTAAATTTAATTGAGGGCTGTTATTTGTAGCTGCCTAACCAATTGTACTACATGAAGCTCTCGGCTGGGTCTGGATTCTGGGAACGAGCAGGACATACTGCTGATGGGAGCAAACTTCAAAAGATCACAGCGGCACCCTGCTGTGTATGCACCAGTGCTCTTAATGACACGATATGGCTTGTTATTTTCTGTGGTGTTTTTGACTGATAAAAGCTGGCCGAAGCCACGGGAGAGGGCATTTCTGGCTTGACTTAACACCAAACGCCCGACTCAATTAAAAAAAGGATAATTGGATATAGAGCAGCCATCATCGCCAATGATAAACCATACATTTGTTTATTATCTCAGTGACGAATACCATCCTCGTAATTACCTGTCACTTCAGTTATTATTTTCCAGCTATTTGCGCTCCGTTCTGTGGTTTTATCTGATTGTCATTCTCGCGGCCCTCTGAAACGCCCAATCTCTCATTTTTATTCTCTAATTAGCATTAGCCATGAGGCATTGACCACTCCCTCCAAGATACGGCTTTGTCTGGAAGCTTCTTTCAGATGCATATGGATTTGCAGCCTGGTTGCCCTTCGAGGAAAGAAGCTTAAACTTTCCAAACATCGCTCATACCTGCGGCCAAAAGGTGAACCCTGAAGAAACCACAGCCTGATTAGAGGTGATAAACACCACCCTCGCTGCACGAAACACACGTTAACCTCGCCTTATGCTAATCAGGATCCTGGTTAGAGAGCTCCACAACCAGACCTTGAATCAAGCAGGTTTATTTCAGTAAATAAATAAACATGCCAACGCATGCCAACGCAAGGTCACCGCTGCTCCAGCCGAAGGAGGAGACAGCTTCTTTAAGAAGTAATTTGGAACAGGCCTGAATAATTGGTTAGATGGAAGCAGGAGGCTCCAGGGTGCACCGCTATAAATGTGCCAGTAAGCATGACTGTTTATATGAAAGCGTAGGACAGCAATTAGAGCAACCACACGAAGTGACACATGTGATAAAGGTTCTGTTTGCATTTCTCTCTTCCACTTTGGCGGCCGCTGGAGAGGAGTGACGGCCAGCCCGGAGCTCCCCGGAGGGTTAACGGTGCTTAAGCGTTCCATTTAACGCGGCCGGCTTTGGAGATCATTACAGAACGCGGCGGAATGAAAGCAAAACCTTAAGTTCCCCTAATGGGAGGAATGAAAGCAGGTTTTAATTGCTGTCTAAAATGGCTGTATTATTTCATTAAAACTAATTACCCTGTCAAGCAGGCCGCATCGGCTTCATTTCAGCACAACAGGGGAGAAATGGGCCTTCCAGGCACCTACGGCTCAATGGGATTGATCGAGGGCCCGGGTCACTAATAAGGTTAAGAAGAGCCGCCTTTCATCCGCCCAGCCGTGAGGAGAACCCGAGGAGGACTGTATTTGTGCGTGTATGCGGTGAGGAGGAGGCTGAGCGCGCCGCTCTGATCTCAAGCGGGCGGGAAAAAAAAAAGTGACGCCTCGCAGTTCATTTCGGCCGGCTGTTGCTTGATCTACCGCGCTTGTTTTTTCCAGCCCAATTCAAATTCCACAGCCAAACCCAAACAGCTGCTACTTGACACGATTCCCTCCATTTGTTCAAATTAAGATGCTTTTTTTCCTCCCGCCAGAGCCGGAATCAAACGCAGGCATTTGCATCTCAGCGTGAACCTGCTCACGACCGCAGACGATTCGCTCTAAACAAAGTCTGCGGACGCTAATGGTTTTAACCCACCCTAATGGGCTTATGGTATTGCTGAAGTATTTCCCAGGGTAGTCATCCCTGGGAAAACCGAACTAATCACAGCTAGTCACCATAGGCCCCATCATCACCACTGCCTTGCAGCAGAGAGCTTTAATAAGAGTGTAGGCCTACATGAAATTAGGATCAATGGGAGATCGCAGTGCGAGACTGCTGGTGGTCTACACACTTGATAGGTTGGGAAACGCTTCACGAGAATAGTTTGAAGCGAGTCAGCATTGCTGTGAAAACGGAGGGAGAGTAGTTAAAAAAGCGAGTCAGTAGTGTGACATTAAGACGGTTTTGTTTGGAAATCAAGCAGGTATCATTATAAACCCATTATGAAACCATATGGGGCTTCTGCTTTTGTTTGAGATTCTAGGTAAACTTCTGCAGTCCCTTGGGTGATCAATATTTTAGAAGATTCAAACCTCTAAGGGAAATACTGAGGGGAATAACGGTCTATTAATTCAGAATAACAAGGTACCTGTTTTAATCTAACACTAACTTTCCCCAGAGCTGGAGGCCATTTTTATTGCTAGTATATACATATGCACTCAAGTGTAGGATCGCTCAAATAAGTGCAGGGGAGTATTATGGGAGGAGTCGCACAATTTTGCAGCCTCTGTGTGGAATCGCCATGGTGGTGCTTTAAAACCAATTTCATACACTAGCATTAAATCCACATACTCATCTGTATAATTGCTTTGGATGTCTTTTTCTAATTATAAAATGAGGCTCAAATAAGGTTGTGTAATGGAGCTTTTTAATCGGTGCTCTTTGTTTGACTATGGCCCAAGCCAGTGTACTCGAATGAGGAAAAAGACTCGTAAAATTGCAGTTCTCATAATCAGCTATTCCAAATTGAATTTCCATCTTGCTAAATTGAGAAATCAGAAATGGTTTAGAAAGCTGTCTTGAATTAAAAGTGAGTGTGATCTGTGACTGTTTATCTACGATAATCAAACACTGAAAGATACAAGTCATTCATTTGGAGGTTTAATTTAAAATGTACTTCTGTCTTGTTGACACAATGGGCTCACTATTACATCTCAAACAGTTTGATTTATTAAACAGGTACCTCATATATACTTCCTCCTGCCATATTTGTTATATTATTATATATCTTTTTAATATCTACATTAGATATCTATTTGATCATAAATACACTATTACTAATATACAATTTGAAAATACTATTTACTAATACTAATGTTGTGTAATATTATTATAAATTAAAATTTCTGTCAAAAACATCAATCAATAAATAAATACATACATACATACCATACAAAAAATGAAATAAAATACTTTTTTTTTGTTGAGAATTTTAAAAATGGGGAGAAAAGCCAAAGGTTTTGGGGTAGCCAGTAAACCCCTCGAGTAA
>SCHK01284002.1:0-10037 GCA_004124795.1 Poropuntius huangchuchieni
TTAATTTTGTTACTTTATTTGAGCTATATAAGGGAAATTTTTTTTTATTTTTATTTTTTATTATATTTTTATCCGAACAAAGTACATTGAAAGCATTCAGTGACAGAAGCACCTCCAAAGGCNAATATATATCGTTTTTGAATATTATTAATTTTGTTACTTTATTTGAGCTATATAAGGGAAATTTTAAACATTGCTGTATAGATAAGTGTACAGCATGCGATTTTTCTGTAGGCAAATGCATAAAAACAGGACAGACACAACGAGCAATTTCCAGTGTGATGGATGAACCGGAAGTGTTTTAATTTCTGTTTGACTGCTTATTTGGTATGCGGATGCCGCTTACTAAACGTGCACGTGATTTCATGTGCCAGTGACTACACTTAAATCGCGTTCATAAATAATTCCAAATCATTGGAATAATTCCTACCGTAGCTACACTTACCATAATAATATGCGCAATATTCCGAAGGTATAATGCTAGTATTTCATTCAGTCCATTTTTTTGATTCGCTGTTTCTGTTCCATCGTACACTGATGTGTACTCGTTTAATAAATATTATTATTCATCACTTAGCGACGGCGCGGATGCTTGACTCCACGAATAAATGTGTTGTTTACATTCAAGTAATCTTTTAAATAAGCAGTTTAATTCTGCTTCTCCTGCAGGTGGCGGAGTTGCTCTATACATGTCGTTTTTTTTTATTTATAATCTTGCGCCACATGTTCTGTTCTTTTCNTTCTATACATGTCGGGGTTTTTTATTTATAATCTTGCGCCACATGTTCTGTTCTTTTCGTTCTTTTAACAAACACTGGTTGCATAGCAACACAATGAACCGAGACATGTTATTTTTTTAGTGAGTAGCAATTTTATCATTTCAAAGTGGTCACTTTATACCAATTACTGCATACTTCTGATACGAGAGCAGCTCGCCTCGCGCGATCGTGCCCGCGCGTGCTGATCTGTCAAGGCTCGCGCGTGATCTGAATAATAATGGCAGAGTTTATGTGATGCATGACTGCTCTGCATTGAGCGCCTAAGCTTATTTTAATAATGGTTATGCGGAATGTGATGCGGATTTAGTACAGAAATGCGTGATTTTCTCAGTTAGCTAGGCATCTACATCTTCCAGATTTGCCACGTTTTATTACGTTTAAGTTTTTCAGCAAAACGGCTAAGGGATGTGGATATAAATATATAAATATCATTCCGCCAACATCTTGAAATGTTCTGACGCCGTGTGTTACGTAACTCTGCTGGGACAGCAGTATCATGGTGCCTTGTTCCTCAAAGAGTGTCTTTAGTAAGGCTTATTTAGCTTTTCTTGAATCCTGGGGAGGTTATGTTATTTATTTATTTGAGTCATGCTCCATTTCCTGTTGCCATTATTTAGTGTCTCGCTTACCCGCTTTCACGACCAATTCTGACAGATGATTAGCTTCACTGTCATGTTGACCCTAAATCTAACTGCGTGGACGTTTTCCTCTTATTTCCATCTAAACTAAAATGTATATGTATTCAACATATTAAAAAATATGTTTTTGCATAGCCTACTTTTTTTTTTTCTTTGTTTGATTTATGATCTTAATGTCTCAACGCAGCATAATTTGGGTGGATTTGTAATTTGTATGCTTGTATTTTAAAAAGGGGGGGGGGGGTGAAAATTCTGTTATTTTAATTTATTTATTCTGTAATGTAAGAATTTATGTATTCTGTAATTAATTTTTTGGGGTAGGCTATATATTGGAAGTAAGTTTTGGCTACTATTGATTTTTTATTTCTTAAAAAGTCTAAATATCTTCTTTTGTGTTTTGCAACAGAAATAAAGTGGTACAAATTGGGAACGACGTGAGTAAATAATGACAATTTTCTTTTGGGTGTACTGTCTCTTTAAGTTTTTCCTCTTTCTTGATTTGGAGACTAACGTAGGCCTATACGTTTTTAGCCGTTAGGGGTCGACATCTCCTTAGGGATCGTTCAATTGGATTAAAGATTACTGTAGAAGAAAATCAACTCTAAGCAGGCCATTCCCATATTTTCTTTCAACAGAGCAGATACATTTGAGGAAATTTTGATTTCTCTCTATGATTCTCAGGCGACGGTGGGTATTCATCTAATTTGTGGTGTAAAATACAATACAACGTAAACAGTTGGGTGAGTGCATCTTTGGCTGAGTTATAAGTTTGTTTTATATAATTTCAGATAGTCTACAGAAAACAACAATGTGATCTCTTGTTGCTAAAATACAATGTATTTCCTTCATGCTGTGGTTTATAATTAAAAAAAATACCAGCTATCTTTTGCCGCTCAAACACACTCGCTTGCACATGTGCAAATGGTTAGTTGTCGGTTTTTTACTTTATCTGTTCCCCGTGATGCAGTAAGAGATCTGCAAAGAGAAATTCAGCACCACATGTGGTGGACAGCGCCTCACCTTCAAGACCTCTGCAGCGTATCGCATTGTTTCCTTTTTACGGTTTTCCAGATTGCAGTACACATATACTTTCACAATTGCTTAGCACAATATCCAAAACACACAGACCAGAACTATCAGAACTAGCTTTATTAGGAGGGAAAACAATTTAATCAAATTATCAGGAAGAATTTTTCAACCCTGCAGTATTTTTTGGCCTTCTGATGGTGGAAGGCTCCGCTCTTGGCATTCACCGCGTGCCTTAATTGTAAGACATTAAATCAAGGTCCGCTGTGAACACGGAGAGCCAGAGTCTCAAATCACGCAGAGCCTGTCTAAAACATACCACAAACCCTCTCCATCGTTGTAAGCAACCCAAAGCATCTGTATTATCATGAAATCCTTCGTTTATCCAGTCATTCCCCAGCCTCCGGTTTTAGTGTCCCGGCGCGTAAGACTCTACTACGGCGTATTTCCTATTAAATGAATGCTTTTCAAACCCCATCTCGGCGATGTCCTGTGCTATTGAAACCATCCCGTTAAGTGTTTAAACACAGCACGGATCTGCAATAAAGCGAAGCGAATGCTCAAAAGGATTACTTAACCGTCGTATGATGAAATATGGCCATGAAACGTTGACAGCAAAGGGATAAGGCCTTCGTTATTTTTTGGAGCTGGTTTCAAAATCACAGCCAGTCTGGGACAAAGAGGGACAAGGGGGGTTGACCATTTGAACTGCTTGAAAGGACCTCTGCTCTGTCAAAAAAGCGTCAGGGGCTTCGACCACGTCCGTACGTACTCAAACACCTACAAGAAGAAAACACACAAAAAATTGCATATTAGAAACGTGATGGGCTTCCAGTTAAACGTGCAACCAAATACTCAACCCTCGAATGCGTCAAAAAGAACTCAGATAAATTCCAGGCAAACGGCGCGTTAAGCTAATACGCATGTTCGAGGAAAGAAGCATCCAAATGCGTTCTGTATTCCATTCGCAAGAAACAGCAGACAAAACCAACGTACTTCCCCCAGCTTCTTCTTGGACTGAAGATGGGCTGAATATTCCCAATATCCGCGCTGTTAAACGGTACCGGTCTCTCTCTCTGTCCAGTCTTTTCCCCACGCTGACTGACTTTAGGATTAATGGCTCTCCAGCCAAACAAATAAGGCATCTGCTTTTAGCAGAAGAGGATTGCATGGGGGTGGTGACGTCACTGGGCAAACAGATGTTTGCGACCAACGTCCTGACCGTCTCCTTATGTCCTTGAGAGTAAAAGGAGCGCACGTTTGCTCTGACGTAACCGCGCTATTTGTTTCCTTTTAATAATTACTCCTTCTTTAATAGCATCCGCTGCTTACAAGACGCCTGTCATCATTGTCAATCGATCAGCGTAATAGGCCTAGAACTAAGAGGAAAGAGAATTAGCTATTGAAATTTAACTTTGCCATCATCAGCATTTCCTGTGCAGAATTTCCCTTAGGATTTCTGAACGCTGTCTTGGTGTATGCAGAGTGTGATAGGACGTTTTTTATAACCCCAGAGTTTAGCCGGATAGTTTTGCTTGGCACAGATAAAATGGTGCTTATGCATTAGAGAAGCTTGTGTTGCTCTCTCAGATACACACACGAAGGTACAGTTTGCTGCACCATTCTCAATCTGTGTAGCTGTTTCTCAGATCATACTTCTTAAACCTAAATCTGAAAGTCCTCATATCAGACGTTCTGTTTACATCAGTGTCAACAGACCTCGCAACAAAAACCTACTACTGTATGCTGTTTTTAATTAGCACGGATACTGTATGCCATTGGTTTATTTTCATACAAACAGGTAATCGTGAGATCAAAAAACATTCAGTATTTAACTGAAAATTGAGAACCACTGACAATTCAAATACACCATCGCCATCCATATCAAAGAGACCCCTACAGCCGTCAAAACACCTTTGGTACATGGGTCTACGGCGTTAAAACCTATTTCGTGTTTTTATGCTCCAAGTCACGCAGCCTTCTTTGAATCATTAGCAGCTCACAGTTTAAAGCAGATTTTGCGTATGATGGTCGTATGAATAGAATCGAGAAACAAAGGGAAACGCCATTTTTGACCAAAAATGTCTGTGCATTGCGTTATAATTCGTACCGGTTTCTCGTATGTGGTATTTAACCCACGCGCTTCTGATTTATCAGTGTTTGTGCTCTCATAATGAGCAGTAAAATATGACCTAGTTGACCCAGCGTCCATTAATCTATTGTCTGTGGGAATCAAGCGGGTACAAACAAAGCGAAACCAACACGTAACTAGCCCTCGTGCGTTTTGCGTGAAAACCAGTTCGCGTTTGCGATAAACGGTGGGTAAGCCGTTTGAAGCATTCGTGTGCTTTGATTTTGCATGCATTTTCTCCATGCACTGTAAAAACAATAGCAAGTGCAACGTGGGAAAGCTTCATCCCCGTTAGGTAGGCTACTGATGATGCCGATCGCGAGCAAACGCTAACAAATACGTTCTGTCAAATTCTAGACGCGTTCCCGTTTAAGCGTTCTGTATTTGCATTTGTTGTTTTATGTTGTATATACGTAATCCCATATATGTATTCCACACTTACGCGTTCGCTCGCTCCACTTCCTCAGCAGGCGGTCGTTGGTTTTCCTTGCATTCATATCCATCCATTTTCACGAGGCTGTCTTCGTATTATAATGCGGTTTTCGCGATTTAAAGAAACTTAATTGTATTCCCGGGTTTCTCTGTCGATGTGTAGTTGGATGCCTCCGCTAAGCGACTTGCCCTATCTTGCAGTGAGTCAGGGGCTGGAGCCCCTGCAAAGCATGGCTGCGTTTTTCTCTTTTTTTTCAAAAGAGGGCAGGTCGCTATGCATTATAATGAGTTAAATCTCTCCCTCTCTCTCTCTCTCTCTCTCTCTCTCTCTCTCTCTCCCCCTCGCACGCACACACACACATACACAGTTGCAAATTTGAAATTGCAATAGACCTCTCAACAAAAACATCAAGCTTTTGTATCGTTGAAGAGCCGACCCGTGATGTCTAATGTGTACATCACTGATATTACATTTATCAGTGCATTAAATAAAACTCAGATGTGTTGCCTGAGTGATAATCTCATTTTAGATTACTGGTGCACACTGTGCGTTAGTGTTTTGAACGCAGTTTGTCACGTTCAGTACGTTTGTCCGTTACGACGCCACTGTGGTCTCAGGCTCACTGTATTTGTTAGAGAACATTTCTTGCTTCCCATGAATCATTTGGAAAAACAAATGACATTTTATTTCACCGTACTGGAATCAGTTGAGAAACGGTAACTCATAGTTTAAGGCTCGTTTGTTTTATTTATTTATTTATTTTTTTAGAAATATAGGATACTAAGAAGGTTAAATTCACAGCCAATCAGGCTGTAGCGCTTTAGCCTATCGCCTGCAGTAACCTATAAACCCAAATGATAATTATATAATTTCCGCACGTGCAGTTGTTAATATTCCACACAGAAAACCAAATCAGAACTTATCATAAAAATCGAAGAACCGTATATATATTTTTAAATTAAAAATCACAACAAGAATGAAATGTAAGCTATATTTCTGTTTGAATATTACAGAAAAGCATGTTTAAGGATTGTGGGTTAATTTCTCTCATTTCTCTAAGCTTTTTTTTTTATAGAATGCTTTTGGTTCTTCAAGAAAAGCCAGTGAGAAGTGATGCAGCATTAATAATTAATCGAAGTACCATAGTTGTCTGCCATGTCAGTGGTTGTATTTCTTTTATTTTTAGCCATCGACACGAGAAGCTAATGTTCGTAAGGAACAACACAGAAATACAAAACATGCAAAATGAGACTAACGTTGTCGTTTGTGTCTGTCCTTTGGTGCAGTAGCTCTCGGTTTAATATAATGAAATTTAGTTTTAGGAGGAGCTACAGAGGTTAGCCTTCATTTTTTAATCACACTTTTATTGTGATCTGTCTGCGATGGAGAACAAACTGGCAGGTAGATTTAATAACTTGCTCAAATGAAACAAAACTAAGACATAATGATTAATTTTTTTTTTATTAATATGCAATTAATTTCCTTTTGCATCAAACCCTCCAAAGCAGTCACTCAATTCCTGCTACTGTCGTGCTGCAAAAGGGAATTTTAAAGAGCTTATTTTCCATGGGAAAACGCCATTGTTCGTACTGAAACAATAGAGGCTGCAGGCAACCGCAGTGAGGCGGCATGAATGGCGAAGCTCCGGGTCAGTGCATTGGGTCTCAGGCCCCAACGCCCCCTTTCCCTGTGCACCACAATGACCCTGCGCGAGGTCGAGGCTCTGAGGGGTCACAGGGCATCACCTATTGTTCCGCACTTCAAAACAGATAAACATTTTTTTAATCTAGGTTGGCCAGAGGGCCCTGTTTCTCAGGGAAATTGGTAAAGTTGTACATACGAGTACTATAGGCCAGTAGGACTTCTGATGTTGCTGGCTATATGAATAAGACGTATATGTTAGAAATCAACGGAACCAATGATCATCTTTTCCTGGATTAAAGGACTTCAAATATTCGCTCTCAAGTAAGGGAGAATTTTTAGACGTTTACATACAGTAATGGCGATTTTGCATTAGCTTACATATACAGCATGCTTTAATGTATGTTAATCAAAGATTACAAGTTTTTAACCGTGAACACGCGACCTAATATGTTTTGGTGCATGTTCTTTTTCGTACAAGTCAGTGCTGTCGTGGTTTCAAACGAAAAAAACAATGTGAATTACGTCTGAAAGAGTTAAATGACAACTTTCTCCACAGGCCCAAAATCATTTTAGAAATCTTCACGACGGATTAGTTGTTGTTTATGCTTGTTTTCTTGTCATGCTAGAGATAGCTTGTGTTTTGAATGTCGCGTCATATTTTACAGTGATGCATTGTGTTGACAATATTATTGCACAGACCATGAAACATTTTTTTGTCGGAATGAGTGGAAAGCAGGGTTCATTTTTAATATCTATACCAGTTTAATTAAAAATAAATAAATTGTCAACCTAACACAAGTACTAGTATTTTTAACGAAATACCGTATAATCAGAGTAATAGTGTACTTAACTTATGTTACGTTGCAGCTAAGTGTAGTATACAACTTTGTACTGAACCTGTAAATTGGTTTAACACAACATCATGTCACATCATTTCAAACAGTTCTCTGGCACTATATTAAACACTTTAGTACATGTAAATAATTGTTCGAACGATTATGCAGTGTAGTTCGTGCATTAAAAATATCAATCTGACAATGTGCGTTTTTTCTCTTAGTTTGCGAAAATGCAATGCATGGTGTATGTTGCGTTCAAATCACAAAACATGAAACCATGCGACGAGACACTGACTCTTTTTTGCATATTTTTGTGCAAATTTAACACGCATTATTCTTAAACGCAAGAAGTAAGTTGCAGAACAATCCGTTATAAAGACTGCGAAAGTGCTGAGCTTCCGTCACAAATCAAACGTATTGTGGTTAGATGAGGGGTATGGCTCAGCTTCCTCCAGCTACCGACCGAGCCATCGTCACATTCTGTGCGATTAAAAAAAAATAAAACCTACTTTATTTGAAGCGTCTTTTTTTCTCTTTGAAATCACTTAACATGTACGTTATCTCTGGCACACGGACTATTTTCTTTAAATGCTCTTCAGATAAACTATCCTGCCAGGTAATTGATTTTGTGAGCTGAGTATCTGTGAGCATGCAAATGCATGCTTTTGAAGAGATCTGACCTTTAGAATTGCATTCCTCAATTTCAAATAACAGACAGAGTGCATGCTATAATGGTCAGTCAAATCTCTACTTCTATTCAAATTTAAACGTGTAAAAAAAAGACCAAACATAAAAGATCTGTATTTGTTGAAATTGAATGCAACATTTGGTTTAATTGTTTGTCATGTGCAATACATTGTCTTAATCATCATAAGCAAAACTGAGTCATTTAGATTTATTTCAAGAAGAATGCAGTTAGCAGCATATATGTGTATTTATGCATCCGACTCGTTCAGCCTTGCTAATCTACAATATGGATTTTATTATCAGACCTCATTGTTTGTGTACTGTATATCTCTCTGTGCTGAGCAAACAGCAGCAGTTCAGTGATGGAGTGATGTTTATGAAGTCCCCTTTAGATTTGTGCTCCTCTCCCTCCACATTCTGCTCTCAGCTGGACTGGGAGGGGGAGTCTTCCGTTTTTCACATTGTCTGTGTAAAGGATACAGTCCTCATCCATGTGAAAGAACATAACTAAGGTTTTCCCTTCTCTCCCACTGTGACCTAATTTAGTTGTTAATAAGCTGTTAAAACTCCCAATGAGTGCTGCTTTAGAAGATTTAGGTACTGGACCTGGATAGGAGTGGAGTCAGGTCAGGTTGTACGAACCAATCAGAATGCACTACAGGCCTCTGAAGTTTATTTTAGGTGCTTTTGCCCTTCACGTATTGTATACTGTGCACTAAGCTCAGTCTGTGTACACTGGTTGTGATTAAGCTTTGTAGTTTTATATAAAGTATCCATGATACACTGGGCTTTATACTCACTCACATTCTAAGTATATGTGTGTGTACCATTCATATGCATGAACCATTGTCACCTTTGTTTTTTTTCTGACGGGTCAAGAAAGCACATGACTGTGTTTGGGCTTCTCCTGTCCTACATCTCTTGAGGTCAAACATGCATGTTGAGGCATCTGATCTACTAGCCGCTCTCACACTGAGCTGTTAAATGTCAGAAAGAAAGAGCAGAGAATGAAGGCCATTACAGTTTGTTCTTAGCAGCCAGTCTCTGCTTTTATTTCCCTGCCAGCTTCAGTTTTTTGACTGACAATTAAAGAAAGTGAGAAATTGTATAGTAGTGACCAGCTCTGACTTGCGTGAACGCCCCCATTGGTCACCTGTCCACACTTAACTCACCTGGCGGAGAATTACCCATTGTTTATATTCAAGGCTGAAGTGGGTGGGAGACATTTTCATTTTTGTTATAACAGAGAATTAGTTTTGTGTAAATGTGTAGATTTTTAAGTCTGTTCCTGAATTTCTAATGCATTTTAACAAATTTGTGCATGAGGCTCTTTAGAATTAGCCCTTGTTCAGAAAACTAGTTTAGTGTTTACTGTGCATTATTATTATTAGTAAGTAATATATATTGAAATATGATTGTTGGTATTTTTTGTTACATGACTCAATTGTTTTGCTGGTAAATGTCATCCTATAATCATCTTGGGGGAAAAAAATAGTTATTTTGCATTTCTGTCAAAATGATCTTAATTTTCTGCAGTGCAGTAAATAAAATTTAAAAGGAAGTTTAAAAACTATGTACAGTATACATGCTAAATATTGCAGGAGCACTGATGTTTATGTAAAAAGTTATCAAACTGTATGATGCTGTAATATTTACATAACAATGGAATGGAAGTGTTAATATACTGTATCATCTTAAAGGCATAGCACACCTAAAAATGAGAATACTGTCACCACATGTCTGTGTTTTTTCATATAATGAAAGTCGATGAGGTCTGATGCTGTTATTAATATCTTTAAAAGATTTTCAAGCATCATCTTTTGTGTTCTGCAGAGGAAAGAAAGTCCTATACGTTTGGAACGA